>VDFB02022756.1:0-17075 GCA_007258455.2 Sequoia sempervirens | reverse complement strand
ATGAAGGAGTAGAAGATCAAAATCTAATTCAAAGGAGTTTACAAGTCTCTCTTCAATGAGTATGAGAGCAAGAAACATAATTTTGAACCTTGAGAAATTAAAATTTCTCAAACTTATAACCATCAAGTGACTTCAATGGTGAAAATAGAAAAATCAACGTCATCTGCATCTTAGAATGGTAACTTTTTCCATTTTTGAGCTCAAGGAAAAATCTTGAAAAATAGTGCCATAACCTACTCCAAACTGCATCAAAAAGATGGAAACTTTCCATCTCCAAAGGGTCCATCCAAAAATCCTAAAAATCAGGTGCAAACAACTCAAGAACTAAAAATAGAAAGTCCAATTTGTCATCTGTTTTCCAAATCCCCCCAAGAACTCCAACTCAAAATAGAAACTTCCAGTGAGGACTCAAGTACTACTTTAGATAACAATTAATTAAGCAATTCATAAGAATATTGCTTAATTAACGTTTTACAATTTGCAATTTCAAAAATAGAAAGCTCCGTTACATTCCCCTTTTATGCCAACTTGACTTCAGTTTGAACTTAAATATTCTAATTTTGCAATTCTAAGTAAAACTTCATACTTTGAAAAATCAAAATATTAAAGACAAGACCCTTATCCATTTGATTTTTCTATAAAAATCATAAAAACTAAGTTAGGCACATATTATGTTTACTCCACAGTCAAAGAGGAAAACCTAGGGTGCTCAAAACTTAGACAAAATCATGAGACCTAAGGTTATTAACTTGATCTCTATGCATGGACGAAATATTTCTAAGGCACAAGGTAGACTTACCCTAGAATGAAAGGGTCAAAGCATATATGATTTTCTCTAAAAATCAAAAAAAAAAAAAGGCTAGGCTCGACCTAGCATGACCACTCATAAGGCTTTAATATGGCACTTGATTTTGAAAAGAACGTGATTAAAATCACATTTGAATCAAGCACATGGGGAAAACCTAACACCAAAACTGACCCTATCTCACATTTTGAACATCATTTTTCACTTGGCAACTTGGGAAAATAGGGTTTTGCACTTGGCCGCCATGGAGAACTAGGGTTCAAGATGGAAACTCCACCATTCGAGTTGGTTTCATGTTGATTCTTAATGCATCTTTCTTTGCATTCGATGGTGAGTCTTTTTTTTGCATTTTAATGAAATTTTTCCTTCATTTAACAGAGGAAAATGGGCCTTTAGGCTGCGGACATGACTGGTTTTTTATGTATTTTGTGTGTTCCTTTTCTTGTGTTGCTTCTCTACTTGTTTGGCCACCATGAAAATGCTATGTACAAGCTTTTTTGAGGAAATTTGGTCGCGGGCTTGGACTAGTTTCTCCACCTACAACCATGGTAAGCTCTCTTTCTCTATTTTAAAATACATTTTCCTCTTAAATAAAAGATTGACTTGAGCTTCTTGAGTGAACAAGTATAGAATAATTTTTTTCTAAGAATGGCCATTGTTTTGGCTTCAGCTTCACCATATATATCTCTTTGTTTTTATAAATAATAATCTTCTTTTGGGCTAGACCCATGGTGTAGAAATGTATGGAACTTGTAAAGAAGTTAACTCAGGAGAAAACTATGCATTTTCTTTTGCTTTTAAGGGCTTACAGACCCTTCATGGTCGCGGCTATGACCATATCATACTCCATTTTTTTGAAAGGCTCCATTATTGAACACACTCAAAGCCTTGTTAACTTTTCATTTCTAGCTTCTAAGATGAAAAACACAAGTGAGTTTGGTGTTTTGTGAAGAGAAACCTCCTCTCAGGCCATGGCCATGAGAGCATTGACTAGGGTTTTGATGCATTTTCATTTCCCATATATTCCACTAAATATACATAAGCAATATTTTGTTCATTTTCTGGGCTTGCAAACCCATCATGGCTAAAACCATTAACTTCAATAACTTCATTTTATAGAGCTCCACTATTGGCCTGAGCTCAAATCATGGTTGTTTTCTTTTTGCATTTGCATTTAGAGCTCAATACCCTAAATGGGCATCACCATTTGTGAGAGAAATTTTCTCTCAGGCTGCGGCCATGAGAGTTCAATTGAGTCCATTTCACTTTCATTTATGAGCTCAAAATGCCTTTATCAGTGCATTTTGAAGCTTCCTAATGTGAACCAATGTGGATTCTCTCTTGAAAGTTCAAAACTGGGCATTTTTGCACTTGTCTCCATTATGAAACCCTATTCACTGTAGCATAAGCTCATTATTCTGAAAGCAAAATGACTTCAGCTTTTCAAGCTCAAACACCTATTGTTGTAGCTTTATTTTCTTGTTCCCATAATGCAGATTTCACTTAACTGAGAGATCATTCCTAATGGAACAAACTATCTTCTTTGCACTGTTTGTGTCTCTCCAACATGATGCACACACTATTAGCAATTACTTGCTTTTCATTCTTGCTTGAAGTGCATAGATAAAATGAAGCTCAATCTTAATTTGATGCTTTCAATTACTTATCAACAAACATGCTTTCTCTTCCATGCAATTTCAATTTTTTGTTTAGCATGATTCACAATGTCACTTGCACACAGAAAAACTTTATTTGCTTTCAAATGCACTATAAATTGATGCTTTCATTTCACTTACTTACTTTTAAGGCTACACTCAGCCATCATGGTGCACCTGTAGATTACTTTGCTGCTTGTTGTCACTTATTTTATGCACTTGAACATTCAAAAAAGTATCTCAAGCTTTCACTTTTTCACTGTCCCATGTGGCACTACAATGAAATGGCTTTTGTAGCATCAATTGTTTTGAAACCAGCCTTTAGTTTCTTATATTCTATTGACATCAAAGATGTTTCACATTGCTTTCAGCTTAAACACTTAGTGTATTGCATTTTCATTTCAACAGTGCTTCTTTTCCTTCACTTATTGACTTTCATGCTTTACTTGCTGCCATTTGTCACTCTTTTTCTTGATGGATACAACCTTTGCTTTGTACTCTTCATGCATTTTTATCTCTCTCAAATAGAAAATGTTGATATGAAATTTTGATTTATGCATGGAATATTTTGAAATACAACACCATGATGAAGGTGTTATGAAGCTTCTCAAGTTGCTTCAGTTGCTATTATTGATTTGCAAACAAGGCATTATGTATACCTATTCACTATCTCATTCCATAATGATGCATTTAATGATGATTCACTTGATCAATTGATCATCTATGATCTTCAATTCATTGCACTTTCAGACTTGATTCTCCTAGATGATCACTTGCTTGAGTTCTTATGACACTTGATGTACTCCTTCATATGCATATCTCTCTTGAGCAATATTGAATTGTTTCTTTTCTCAACCCCTCTATGGAATATTGAGGGGCAGCACACCGAGCTCAACTCTTGTGGGAGCCCGTTTTACACCACATGCATTGATATCCTACTAAAATGCAATGGTTGTATATACTGATTTGCATTGTATTCGTGGTTCATAGTGAAGTTTCAAGTCTTTTTCATTTAGTAGTCAAGTTATCTTGTGCTAAATTAGTGTTTGGAATCCATGGTAAGGTTAGAGTCTTGAGGTTTTTTTGGTCTGGCTTTGGTCAATTTGTCTTTTCATGGCTCCCCCATGAAATCTTAAGTAGCCAGCCGGGAATTTCTTGAGAATGGATGGATTTGCTAGGGGAGTCATTGGTTTATACATATGTAGTGGTGGAGTCTTGAAGAGTCGAAAGCATTAGAATGTATTAACAAACCCTAAAGCGAAAGCAAAGGTGCCTAGTTAGAGGTTTGAAAGTGAAAGATTGAAGAACATAGGCGTGGGAAGGAGGTACTGTGATGAACAAGTACAGCCTGCGGTACAACCTTTACCTAAGAATGTTAGAAGGTTTGAGGTTTAATCAATCCATTTGTGTGAGAGGATTAGCAAGAGATCATTAAAACTCCTAGGAATTAGGCCTATTAGCCCCATTTTGCCCTAGATTGTGGTGGAACCTATCAGATTGAGGAGCCGTGGGTCTGCAAAACCCCTCGGTGAATATTTTAAAGGACTAAAAAGGGTGTCTGAAAGTGCAATTTTTTTTCCAGGTTGTTTGGAGAGTTTGGGCGAGAAAAGAAAAAAGGACACTGTCAAGGGCTACAAGCAATTAGGCCTTCTCAAAGCAAAATCTTGGAATCGGTAAGACAACAGATTGAAGGTCCGCAAAGATGGATCTAAATGGATGTGAAATGTAGGATTCCAGTATCTCTGACACCCCTGCAAGTAGTTCAAGGTTGAGAGTGAAGTTGGCACTTAGATCCTTCTAAGTGTAGGAGATAGTTTACAAATTCAAATGGTGTCAAGTCCTCCAAGGTGAAGCACAAGGAGTGAGACTCTTGTAGCAGAGTTGAAACAAGGCTTAGTTAATGAACTAAGCCTAATCAGAACCTAGAAGCTATCAAGTTCTTGGGTGAAGACAGAGAGAAGTCTTCCTAACTAGTTGGTGCAAGCAAACCAAGGAGTACTTACATCATATTGGTATCAGAGCCTTTGTTTGATCAAGGCTTGTGATTGATGTTGCAACCCACTGAATCAGTAGGAGAGAATACACCAGAGGAAGAAAGAACCATGGTGACTAATGCTGAGTTAGCTAAGAAGGTAGAAGAGCAAGAAGAGGACAACCGGCTGCTAAGAGAAAGGTTGTCTCGAATGGAGAAGCTCTTGGATGAAGTCCAAGAAACATCAGACAAAGTAAAGGATAAGATAGAACTGAAGGAAGAGCAGGAAGCAAAGGAAAAGGAAGTGGACTTGGAGGAGGAAGCCCCAAAACCTGACCCTATCCTTGCTGAAGAGCCCTTCTTGAAGGCACTGCAGGCCTTAAGTGGCAAAGCTTTGGAAGGAGTGCCACTATTTAGTGGACAAATGGACCCTGATTCAGTTGTGGACTAGATTGAAAGCATAGAGAATCACTTTGAATGTGATGGTATAACAGAGGCCCAAAAAGTAAAAGTGGCCAAGTCAAGGTTGAGAGGTGCAGCTCTCACATGGTGGAAATTTGTACAAGTTGAAAGAGAGAAAGAAGGCAAGGGTCCTATAGTTACATGGAGAGGCATGGTAACCAAGATCAAGCAGACCTACCTACTTGATGACTATGAAGTCCAGTTGCATAGGAGGAGACATAATCTTAAGCAAAAAGATATGGATGTCCAAACATACACCGAGGAGTTCCAAAAGTTGTGCCTCAGATCAAAGGTGGTTGAAGATGAAAGCATCAAGCTAGCAAGGTATTTGAATGGGATTAAGTGGTCTATTCAAGAATATATGAGCCTAGTGAACTTCAAAACCATCTCCCAATGTTATCAAATGGCCTTAAAGATAGAGGAGAAAGGAAAAAAAAGCAAGAGCAAACCTCCAAAAGTAGAGGTAAAGGAAAAGACAACAGAGGACAAAGAGGTGGCTATGGTGGAAGGAGTTCAGAACCAAGGGCCCAAGGAGAAGTTAGATACTCTGAGCAGCAAGAAGGAAGCTCTAGTAGAGGTGGTAGAGGAAGAGGCTCTAGATCCAGAGGAAGAAGTGGTGGACAAGGAAGAGGTAATTACTTTACCAACATGAAATGTTACCACTGCAATCAAATGGGACACCCGGCCTATAGATGTCCAGAGAAAGGTAGTACTTCTCATGGAGGTGACAAGAGAACTAATCTAGTTCATGATGAGACAAATGCAGTAGATAAACATCCTGAAGTACCATTGAATTCTGAGGAAGGTGAGAACCTCATGATGAGGAGAACTTTGATCAAGGAGTCGGTTAAGGAAGAACCAAGCCAAAGGAGGTCCCTGTTTAGGATAAAGTGTAAGATGATGGGAAAAGTGTGTAGAGTTATCATTGACTCAAGGTCTACAGACAATATTGTGTCAGAGGAGACAGTCAGCAAGCTGAAGTTGACAAGGATACCCCACACCAATCCTTACAAGGTCACATGGCTCAATAAAGGACAACATGTCTTGGTGAATGAACAAGCATGGGTGGAGTTCTCAATTGGAAGGTACAAGGACAAAGTCTTGTGTGATGTGTTACCTATGGATGCATGTCACTTGCTCCTAGGGAGACCATGGCAATTTGATCGCCAAGTTGTGCATGATGGAGCAAACAACTCCTATACTTTCAAGAAGGATAAGGTAACATTTAGAATTCAGTCTTTGCTAGAAGATGCAGAGGTGCAGACAACAGGTCCTAAATTGCTCATTGTTGGTGAAAAAGAGTTCCTAGAAGCCTTAGAAGAAGGAGAAGGAGTTGGATATGTAGTGATGCTAAGGCCAAGAGAAGTAAGCAATGAGAAAGAAGCTGAAAAACCAGAGTTACCTAAGGAGATACAGAAAATGTTGCAGACCTATGAAGGTATTGTAAGCAGTGGACAACCAGCAACATTACCCCCTAAGAGAGCCATAAGTCATAGGATAGACTTGATACCAGGGGCTACCCTACCAAATAAAGCAGCTTACAAGATGACTCCTCAACAAAATGAGGAAATAGCTAGGCAGATTCAAGAACTCCTAAACCAAGGTCTCATTAGGAAGAGTATTAGTCCATGTGTAGTACCCACTATCTTAGCACCTAAAAAGGGAGGAGAATGGAGTCTTTGTACTGATTCCAGGGCCATAAATAAGATAACCATTAGGTATAGGTTCCCTATCCCTAGGATTGAAGATCTCATGGATTATCTAGGTGAAGCTAGGTACTATACCAAGATAGACTTAAAGAGTGGTTATCACCAAATCAGAATACATGAGGGAGATGAGTGGAAAACAGCCTTCAAAACCAATGAGGGTCTATATGAGTGGCTGGTTATGCCATTTGGGTTGTCTAATGCCCCCTCCACATTCATGAGACTCATGAATGAAATCCTCAAAGACTACATTGGAAAATTTGTAGTGGTTTATCTTGATGATATACTAATTTATAGAAAAACAAGAGAAGAGCACCTCAAACAAATATAATTGATTTTCAAGAAGCTACAGGAGGAGAAATTGATGATCAATTTAGAAAAGTGTGAATTCATCAAAACAGAGCTGGTGTACCTTGGATTTGTGCTATCGCATGGCAATTTGAAAATGGATAGCAGCAAAGTGGAAGCCATTCTCAATTGGCCTACTCCAAAGATAGCAACAGAGCTAAGGAGTTTTCATGGTCTTGTTCAATACTATAGGAAGTTCATAAGACAATTTAGTGCTATTTGTGCTCCTATGTTGGATACCATTAAAGGAGGGATGAAAACTAAGTTTGTATGGAATGAGCAAGCTAACAAAAGTTTTGAGTTGTTAAAGGAAAAGATAGCTACCCAACTTGTTTTGGTGTTACCAAGCTTTGAGAAGCTATTCACTATAGAGTGTGATGCAAGCAATGTGGCTATTGGAGCTGTTCTTAGTCAAGAGGGCAGACCGGTGGCTTTTCATTCAGAGAAGCTAAGTGAAGCCAAGAAGAAGTATTCTTCTTATGACCTTGAGATGTATGCATTGGTCCAGGGTTTAAGAAAATGGAGGCACTACTTGCTTCCCAAGAAATTCATAGTGTATTCAGACAACCAAGCACTTAGTTTCCTAAATTCACAAGAGAAGTTGAGTCACAGACACATGAAATGGGTGGAGTACCTGCAAGCTTATACCTTCAATATCAAGCACAAGAAAGGAGCTCTCAACAAGGTGGAAGATGCCTTGAGTAGAAGATTCCTCACCATTCAAGAAATTTAGTTGAAGAGCATGGGAATAGATCATTTCAAGGATCTATATGCAGATGATGAAGATTTTGCAGATATTTATAAGGTATGTGTTGAATACAAGAATCATTTTCATAGCAAATATGTTGAATACACTTTGCAAAGTGATCTTTTGTTTAAAGGGAATCAGTTATGTGTCCTTAGAGGCTCTATTAGAGAGAATTTGATACAAGAAAAGCATAATGGTGTGCATTGAGTGGTCACTTTGGGATCACCAAGACTCAAGAACTTGTTCAAAGGTTTTATTATTGGCCAAGAATGAACCTAGATGTTAGAAGGTATGTGGAGAGTTGTATGGTGTGTCAAAAGGCCAAGGGTACTTCTTCAAATTCAAGCCTATACCAACCACTGCCTATTCCTACTAGGCCATGGGAATGCTTGAGTATGGATTTTGTAGTTGGGTTACCCAAGACAAGACAAGGCATGAACAGTATTTATGTGGTTGTGGAAAGATTCAGCAAGATGGCTCACTTTGTGCCATGTAAAACAACCAATGATGCCAGTCAAATAGCTTCTCTCTTCTTCAAGGAGATAGTAAGAATACATGGATTACCAATCAGCATTGTATCAGACAGAGACACCAAGTTCATGAGCCATTTTTGGAAGACACTTTGGCAAAGATTGGGGACTAATTTATCTTTTGGATCTGCATACCATCCCCAAACTGATGGTCAGACCGAAGTTGTTAATAGAACTCTTGGGAATCTATTAAGGTGCTTGACCAAGGAGTATGGTCAACAATGGGATCAATTGATTGGGCAAGCTGAATATGCCTATAATGATACTGTAAACAGATCAACAGGGAAGATTCCCTTTGAAATTGTCTATGGATTACATCCTAGAGGTGTCTATGAGCTGAGAGACTTAAAGGATGGAGTCAAGGGAAGTGGATATGCTGAGGATTTTGCCTATGCAATGCAAGAGATTCATGATACAGTTAGGAATACATTGGCAAAAAATACCATGAAGCATAAGACCAAGGTGGATGAGCATAGGAAAGAAGTTCAATTCAATGTTGGAGACTTGGTGATGGTGCATCTAAACAAGTCTAGGTTGCAGAAAGGAGTCCCTCACAAGTTGCAGATGAAGAGGATAGGTCCATGTCCTATCTTGGAAAAATATGGAAACAATGCCTTTAAGGTGCATCTACCAGATGATAGTGGATTGTCCCCTGTTTTCAATATTGCAGACCTGGTTCATTACAAAGGACCACCACCAGATAGGGATCAGAACCTCCATGAAGCCATTGAAGATGTGGAGGAGCTCAAATTGCCCTCTGCTACAATCAAACAAGCTGACAATGTATTTGATACCAGGGTCTATAAGAAGACTAGAACCAAGGAATACAAGGAACATCTGATTAAAAGGCATGGTCAATCTGATGCTGATGCAGTGTGGATCAAGGAATCAGAGTTCAAGAAGTTGGGCGTTGATCTCAACTTACTCAATCCAAGGGTGGATTGAATCCTTTTGTTTTGGGGAGGATGGTGCAGGAGCACCTAGGCTAACCTCCATTTTTTATTGTCATTTTTGGCTTGTACCTGACCTTAGCCAAGTCAGGGTAATAGTGTGTTTATTTTGGACCTTAGAAGGTCTTGCTTGTGTGTGGAATTGGTGAATTAGTCACCAGGACTAAGGTCACCATAGTTTAATCATTGTTGTTAATATTGGTTTTAATTAGCCTTAGTAGTTAATTTGTAAGTTGAGCCTTAAATTTGTTCTAAACACATCTAAGTTGTTAGAAGATGCCAAGAGGCAATTAAGGGAGGCTCAAAATCAAGGAGTTAGAGGTCCTAGAAGTTAGGAAGAGGACACAATGATGGGAAGTTGCAAAAAGTTGTTGCAAAGTTGCATGACAAAATTTGTTAGGTTGCATGCAACTTAGTTATCTCGGATCCCCTAAAAGCTAGGAGTGTGGGATCGACCAACATCCCTTAAAACTTGGAAAATGGCATCTATGTAAGAGGTGGCTCAAATGCATGGTGTGTGTGTTGTAATTAAGTTTTTGGTTGATGGGAATAGAGAGAATTATGAAATTCCTGTGTTTTTCCTGAGTATCTTGAGAAACAGTGACATAAAATGCATTGTATATATTGATTCGGCATTGTATTACTGTTCATAGTGAAGTTTCAAGTCTTTTTCATTTAGTAGTCAAGTTGTCTTGTGCTGAATTAGTGTTTGGAATTCATAGGTTAGAGTCTTGAGGTTTTTCTGGTTCAGTTTTGGTCAGTTTGTCTTTTCATGGCTCCCCCATGAAATCTAGCCACGGGAATTTCCTAAGAATGGATGGATTTGCTAGTGGATTCATTGGTTTATACATATGTAGTGGTAGGAGTCTTGAAGAGTCGAGCAGTAGATTGTATTAACAAACCCTAGGCGAGCTAAAGGTGCCCGGTTAGAGGTTTGAAAGTGAAAGATTGAAGAACATAGGCATGGGAAGGAGGTAATGTATGGAACAAGTACAGTTCCAGGTGGGGCATAACCTTACCTAAGAATGCTAGAAGGTTTGAGGCTTAATCAATCCATTTGTGTGAGAGATTAGCAAGAGATCATTGAAACCCTAGGAATTAGGCCTATTAGCCCTATTTGCCCTAGATTGTAGGAACCCACTGTACGAAGGAGTCAGGGGTCTAAAACCCTGAGAATCTTTTAAAGGACTAAAAAGGGTGTCTGAAAGTGCAATTTGTTTGCCAGGTTGTTTGGAGAGTTTGGGCGAGAAAAGAAAAAAGGACACTGTCAAGGGCTACAAGCAATTAGGCCTTCTCAAAGCAAAATCTTGGAATCGGTAAGACAGCAGATTGAAGGTCCTCAAAGATGGATCTAAGTGGATGTGAAATGCATGTTTTCAGTGTCTCTAACACCCCTGCAAGAAATTCAAGGTTGAGAGTGAATTTGGCACTTAGATCCTTCTAAGTGTAGGAGATAGTTTACAAATTCAAATGGTGTCAAGTCCTCCAAGGTGAAGCACAAGGAGTGAGACTCTTGTAGCAGAGTTGAAACAAGGCTTAGTTAATGACCTAAGACTAATCAGAACCTAGAAGCTATCAGGTTCTTGGGTGAAGACAGAGAGAAGTCTTCCTAACTAGTTGGTGCAAGCAAACCAAGGAGCACTTACACCAGCTTGTAGAAATTTTTACTAAAACACTTTTGCATGATACTTTTGAGTATCTCTAGCAGAAGTTAGGGGTAATTTTTCCTCCTTATTCTAACTAGATGCATAAATGGTGCATCTATATAGAAGGATAAATTCATGTCATATCCTTTTTCTCCTAGACTGATGAGTGTTACCTCTCAAGGAGAGTTGGTAGAAAGGGGAGTCCTAAAGAAATTGTACAGTTGTTGTGCATATATAACTTTGTTTGAAGAAGATGTGTTGCTTGTAAAATGGGGAGTATGTGCTACTATTTCAATAAAATATCATTTTTCCTTGTGTCCTTGATGTCAAAGGGGGAGAGTGAGTAGTGTGTGCTTCTATCAATCTCAAAGGGGAAGATTATTGGCAGTTGTTGTCATTGATGTCAACACTTGAGGAGATTTTTGGCAGTTGATGTCAACACTGATTGTTGGTTATCTTTGATGTCAACACTTGATGAAGATATTTTTGTATGTAGTTGTCATTAGTGTCAACATTAATTAAATTGGAAGGTTGCTAGTCCTTAGCACTAGTTCTCATTGTTATATTTAGTTTGGGCTAACATTGGTGATGAAGTTCATGGTTGGATGCCATGCCTTATCTAAGAAGAGTTGTTGAAGTTCATGGTTGGATGCCATGCCTTATCTAAGAAGAGTTGTTTAAGTTCATGGTTGGATGTAATGCCTTATCTAATAAGAGTTGTTATGTCATATTTCATGTCATGAAAAGTTGTATTATGCATTAGTGTTGTCAGAAAAGTTGTTTTCATAATGATATATTCATATGAGGATTAGAAGTATTAAGATGGGGATTAAAAGCATGACTAATTGAGGAGAGATGTTGTTGAAGGTCTACAGCATGTCTTATGATCTCTCCTAATGTTCCTGATGAAGTATGTATTGATGAAAGAAGGCTTTGGACCTTCCAAGCTGATTGAATGTTTTTGGTTCAATAAGTTTCCTTAAAGTACATCTAAGAGAATGCTCTGCATTCCTCCGCTCTTGAACATATGGTCTTGTGGTTTGGGATTCATAGTTAGCACTTTTTGGATGTTGCACTCCTATATTTTCAAGTCACCTGTTTTCCTGAGGAGAGTTTTGTTAATTGCAAAAATTTTACAATGTTGTTGGTTGTATGGATCTAGGTTTGAGAAATTCTCTACATTTCTCCATATTGATCTCTCTGCTTTTATGGCTTGGTAAACATGCTCTCAATGTCTTTTTAGTATCTTAGATCCAATTTCATGTTTTTTTGTGGTCGACAAGCTAATCTATTAATGCATTATATCTTCTAGTTATGTATTATGTATTTCTTGTTCAAATGAAATACTCTGTACCTAGTTGTCTGTGATGGTTGTTGATGGAATGATAGTGCTATGAAAGAAGTATATGGAAAAGTTGTTGGATTTTCATGGAACATCCCCATGTGATCTGCATGATGTTGATTGGATGCTTTGGTGTCACATTGTATCTTGAGTTGGCTTTTTGGTTCTTATGTGGGTATCTAGCTGACAAGGCTTGTTCCTTTACTTGTAGTGTGTGCATGGGGGTATGCACTAGTAATAGAAGATGTGTTATGATAGATTTGGGTTCTGACCTATCTAGTTTGGGACCACATCAAGTTAATTCAATTGAATAAATGATTTTAGGCTGACTAATTATATGCTTCACATTTCATTCACATGTTTCCTTGATTCCAACCTCTAAGGTTGATGTTTGCTTACATGTAAATTATTTTGGATCACATTGGGAGATTTACTAAGATTTTTTTGTTCCTCTTTATCTTTTGGATATGACTGCATACATTTTGGTGACTGACTTGTTGAATTCATTGTTTATCTTCTTCCTAGTTGGCCTAACTATTGTGGAAAACTATTGTAGTGGATATAAATGAAAGATCATTTATGATGCAACAAGACAGATTTGTGCATAAGTGTGAAGTAGTGTGTGTGCAAAGTGTATTGAAGATCCAACAGAGATAGTGCTAAAGTGTGAAAGGAAAGATCAATTGTGCCTTAATACTTGAGTTAGCAGAGTGAATTGTTGACAATTATTGTAATGTTTTATAAATTTCTTATACCCTACTTTTAGATAGTGAATCTCATTAGGTCCTTTGTATCT
Organism: Sequoia sempervirens; assembly: GCA_007258455.2. Lineage (NCBI taxonomy): Eukaryota > Viridiplantae > Streptophyta > Pinopsida > Cupressales > Cupressaceae > Sequoia > Sequoia sempervirens. Next base: position 4,115 of record VDFB02022756.1, on the reverse strand, counting down.
TGCTCCTGAAGTTGTGTTGGTTTTAATTTTGTAAGTCCTTTTGTACATTTCTTTAAGGTAGTGATCCTTCTTTCAAGTATTTTGGCAATGAGCCTTTATATTATGAGTTAACTATCGCCATGGTTTTTCCCTCATTCGGTTTTCCACGTAAATCTGGTGTCTCCTTGTGTACATGTGTGTGTTCTATGTTTCTTTCTCATTATTGTTGATCGATTTAAGGACAAAATTGTTGTATATTTCATTGGTGAAGTTTGTTAAAGTTGCTAAAGATTCAAATTGCTATATTCTTCTTTTTTACTATCATGTTTAAAGGTTTTGATCAAATAAAGAAGTTTGTGATGTGCTAAAAGTTTCATGTATTAGAATGGATTGATTTTTTGACAAGACTAATTCACCCCCCCTCTCAATCTTTCGAGATGTTTAACACCCATCTATTTTTGGATGGTAGTTAGTGCTAGGAGTGATCTTAGTTCTAGACAAAAGAAACAATTATCTCCAAAAAGCACTAAGAAACTGGCTATCTTTATCATTTACAATGTTTTTAGGTAGCTCATGTAGCTAAAAAAGTTCCTTGAAGAATAGTTCTATAACTTGCAAAGTTTTATAGTCACTAGAGATGACAAAGAAATGAGCATACTTGATTCAATCATTCAACTACAACGTAAATGCAATCTTTTCCTTTTTCCTTGGGTAATCTAGTGATGAAATCTATTAGAATTGTGAAACAAGCACAAAACCAAAAGCCATAGGATCAAACAATAAACAAGTACACCTTCCATGCAAGAGATTTGCAAACAAGAATTGCTATATTCATCAATAAGGAAAAGTTGCAAAAGAAGCTTTCAAGAAGATATGAAAGCCGTGATATTTCTCATGAATAATATCTGAGTTATTTACAAAGAGGGTTGAATGCTTATAAGAGCAAAGCCCTAAATGAGGAAAAGGGATTAGATCGTGACAAGCCAACATATCATGAGATGAGACATAATGATCTAATAATAATTTAACTCTCAAATAATAAAGCATTCCTAAGTTTAACTAAAGTTTGTGAGAATAAATTAGACTAATAATAAATTAAAGATTAATTAATTATTAGCTAATGCAAGATAACTCTAACACCCCCCCTTAAGATGAACTTAGGGAGTAGCTAAAAACCCTAAAAATAATGCAAGATGGGTCCCGACAAACAAGGCCAAGTAAGGTACCCATGTACAAACATAAGATCTCTATAATGTGGAGAAATAGAGAAAACCTCATGGGAAAAACTCTACTCCAAAAAGAGATGAAATCCAAGTGAAGGAATGAAGAAGCCTCCAAACAAGACATGAAATCCAAGTGAAGGACTAAAGAAGCCTCCAAACAAGGAAAGGTTGTCCCAAAAGATAGGAACAAAGGAACATCTAGAAGCATGAAGAAGTTAAAACATTGTCGTATTAGAAAGATCAAGGAAATGATAAAAGCGTAACCTTCATGTGACGCATCTAAGAAGACAACAAGAATCTATATGAGTTCCCCTAACGACACTACTTGAATTAGATGGAAAACAAAGGAAAACACTTGGAACTTGAAGATACATATGGTAAAGGTACCAAAATTCTAAAGAACTAATCATGAGAAAATAGAAGGTCGCCTCTTGAAATAGGAATGGAAGAGTGTCCATATGGTAAGTTCTCCATCTCACCAAAATGTATGGGTAACCAGCCACTACATCTGCCTAGTACATAGGAACAACATCGTGATACATAGCTCACTCCAACAAAACTAAGGAAGCAGTAGCACCAATAGTAGAAACCCCCCCATAATGCTGACAAGGGAGAGGTGTGACAGGTACACTGAAACTAAATGCTTGAAAGTAGTGCATTAAGAGGAACCAAGAACATCTGAAGGTGCAGACATGAAAGTACAAGCTGATAGAAAGGATGTGAAAACAAAAGTCACATACACATATGAAGGAAAACAAAGGCAAACATCAACCCCCATGGCACTTTATATCATAGTGCGAGTATAACAAGGAACAAAGTGATGTGCAAGAATCCCAATACTACACATACAAAGCTGAGGCACTTTATCTCAATGTGTTTACAAATGATAAATACATGCAAAGTGAGTCCATAAAGTCTAAAAAGGAAATCAGTTGAGAAGAAGGGTTTCTAGAAAAAACCAAAAATCAAATCTAAAAATCAACTTCACATGATACCATGTTAGAATTGTGAAACAAGCACAAAACCATGAGCCACAAGATCAAACAATAAACAAGTACACCTTCCACGCAAGAGATTTGCAAACAAGAATTGCTATATTCATCAGCAAGGAAAAGTTATAGAAGAAGCTTTCAAGAAGATATGAAAGTTGTGATATTTCCTGTGAATAATATCCGAGTTATTTACAAAGAGGGTTGAATGCTTATAAGAGCAAAGCCCTAAATGAGAAAGGAATTAGATCATGACAAGTGTCAACATCTCATGAGATGAGACATAATGATCTAATAGTAGCTCAACTAATAAAGAATTCCTAAGTTTAGCTAAAGTGTGTGAGAATAAATTAGACTAATAATCAATTAAAGATTAATTAATTATTAGCTAATGCAAGATAACTTTAACAAAATCCATGGAGATGCTCTTCCATTTGTGTTCCAAAATGGAAAGAGGTTGCAATAATCTGGCCAAAAATTCTTGTTCCCCCTTGTTTTGCTGACCTGTGACACATTCCCTAATGTGTGGGAGAACATCCTCCTTAAGGCCCTTCCAAGTGAACCTTTCTTTGATCTGTCAATAAGTTTTGTAGATTTCAGGATGCCCTACTACTAGTGCGTTATGGTAAGCCTCCAACATCTTCTCTTTACCTTGGATCCTGAAACTAGGAATGCTCTTTTCTTGAATAGTATTAGGCCTTCCACTACCACATACTGGTCATCCTTCTTTATGCCTTCTAGGACTCTGGTAGCAAAGGGGTCCTTAGCATACTCCTCCATGATGGAATCCTTCTAGTCAGTTGGTGTGATGGTCGGATGGCATAGTGTAGGTCTCCTAGAGAGTGCATCCGCCACAACATTCTTCTTTCCCTTGATATATTCAATATCAAAACCATATGCTCATAGCTTACTCACCCATTTTTTCTACCTATCATTCAAATTTTGTTCAGTCAGGAATAATTTCAGACTGTTATGATCTATATTAACCACAAATCTTCCACACACCAGGTACTACTAAAACTTCTCCAAATCATGCATTATAGCTAGCACCTACTTATCATATATGGGATATCTCTTTTCATTATCTCTCAATTTCCTACTTTCAAATGCTATGGGATGTCCCCTCTGAGAGAGAACAATGTCGATCCCTTCACCTGAAGCATCATATTCTACAAAAAATGGAAGGGAGAAATCAAGAATTATAAGAACAAGACAAGAACTCATTAACTCTTTCAACTTTTCAAAAAAATATTGTGTTTCCTCTATCCATTAAAAGGCTCCTACTTTAGTCAGATTGGTAAGCAATAAGTTATAAACTAAGAAAATCCTCTGAAAATCCTCTGATAATAGCTACAAAATCTAAAGAAACCTCTTAGTTGAGATAAGTTTGTAGGAGGTGACTAGTCTAGAATGGCTTAGATCTTATGTTGATCAACTTGAACACCTTTAGCACTATGAGATCCCCCAAATATAGTATCTCCATTAACCCAAACTCACATTTGGACATTTTTGCAAAGAGAGACTATTGTTCAAGTAAATTCCTAGAATTATATCTAGGTGTTGCAGATGTTCTTCCCATGTTTTTCTATAGATCAAAATTTCATCAAAGAAAACCAACACAAACTTCCTCAAATGCTTACCAAAAACATGATTCATGCATGATTGAAAGGTTGTCAAAGCACTAGTGAGACCAAAGGGTGTAACTAGGAATTCAAAATGTCCATAGTGACATCAGAAGGCAATCTTTTGCACATCTTCTCTCATATGAATTTGGTGATAGCCGGATCTCAAATCAATCTTGAAAAATACACCGCACCATGTAATTAATCAATCAACTCATCTATCCATGATACAGAGTACTAGTTCTTAATGGTCTTCTTGTTCAATGTCCGATAATCTATACACATCCATAAGATGCCATCCT
>VDFB02022755.1:0-31425 GCA_007258455.2 Sequoia sempervirens | reverse complement strand
ATTAAGAATCTCGTTCCATGATAGCCATATATGTGAGAAGTCAAGGGAAAGATACCCCCCTAAATTCTTCATCAGATCTCAGCTTAGCAGCATACCATAGGTCTTGGGAATATCAGCCACTTGGATGTCTATGTTTGTGAGGATCCTATGGTCATATCCTACTTGAACATGTATGTTTCTTAATTCCCCTACCACATTTACCTCTATTTTGTCAAGTTGAATGACCTTTTTATTTGTCTGAATAGGGTCCAATCCCAACTTCTTGCATACAGAAAATGGCATGACATTTCTTAAAGCCCCAGAATCTAACAGACAATTGTGAAGGTTCTTGCCCGAAATTCTTAAACTCAAAAGGAAAGGTGGAGTACCGACCTTATTTCTGTATAAGGCTGCATTCACGTCCCCAACAGGTGCCACTTTACTTTTTCCTTTTGACTTATCAGCTTGTTCTAGAGCCTTCATCACTATCTCCCTTTGGGTAGGGCACCACTTCAAGATGTCAAAAAATGACAAAGAAGTTTTCTGTCTCTGCATCTCAGAAACAACATCAAATTATGTGTTACAACTAGCAGTACCTTTGAAAATGGCAGAGGAGTTACCCTTGTTATGAAGATCAGGCGGGCGTTTTGGTGGAGGAGGATTATTGTCAGCACTTTGATTTGGAGGCACCATGTGATTAGGAGGTGCTGATGTAGTGAATGGTCCCTTACCTTGATTTTTCAGAAAGTGTCCTCCTTTAGTTTGAAAAGCCTGGGCATCATATGAATCCTCTTCTGGTTCATTCTCTTCTTGACTTGGGAATGAAGGCTCCTCCTCAAAGAGCTCATAGGTCATTGCAGTATCCGTTGAGTTACTTCCTTTGTTGGCATTCCCCTGGAATGTATGAGCATCCTCATGTGCCATCTTGACCATCTTCTCCAGTTCAGGGCAGTTCACCTCAGAATGGGTTGCTGTCTCATGTAGCCTACACCAATTTGTCATAAAGTTGAAGTCGGCTACATTTGCAGTATGTGACCTCTCCTGATTTGCTTGATAGTCATGAGAAACTCCACCATTATTGGGACCTGTATTCCATTGCCTGTTGTTGTTAGCCCTTTGATTGTATCCTCTGTTTTGGTTTTGGTACCCTCTTTGGTTATAATTGTTGTTATTCTGATAAGTACCCTGGTTGCTGCCATTTTGATTAGGGTAATTCCCTTGACTTTGGGAAGGGTTCAACTGAAGCTGAGCCATGTTGTTGGTAACTTGAGATAGCATTTTCTTCAGGGTCTCTACCTCATTTGTAAGCTGGGTTGTCTTCTCATTCTCCACATTCTTAGTAGCAGGTGGCTGACCACCATGACTTGGTTATGATGACCCTGGGAACTTTAAGGAACCTGTAATTGTTGAAAGAGATCAGAAGTTCCAGTAGCAAAGAATGGGACAGGTGGTTGGGTTTACAATTCAGACATAGGCCCATAGTGGGAAGGAGACATCCCTAGGATAGTGTTGAATAGAGGAGTTGGGCTATGCATCTGGTATCCTATCGAAGGGAAACCTCCTCCCAGGCCTCCTTGTTGAGAACTGACTTGTTGCTACAACTTGATAGCTAAATGATAGACTTTGGATAGAGAATCAATTTCAGCTGGTTGGTAAGTTCTTTGCAAAAACAAGCCAAGCAGGGGGTCTATAACTCTAAAGTAAGCTAAAATGGCACTGTCTTCAGTGACTAAATGGGGATTTTGCAATCTCCTATACATTCGTTGAAATCTGGTATTGAACAAGGGCAAGGACTCACCTGACTCCTTCCTGATGGTAGCAAATTGATGATATAAAAGAGTCAGGTCCACATAGATTTTGAACTGATTAATGAAAGCATTTTCCAAGTGCGTCTAGCTCAGAATGGAGCCTTGAGGGAGATTAAGGTACCAATTGTAAGCCATATCCCCTAAGGAATAAGGAAACAACCTACAGACTACATCCTGGTGGGCTACCTGAACTCTAGTACAAGCATCCTTGAAAGCCTGTATGTGCTCCTCAGCACTCCGTGATTCACCATGAATATACTTAGGACAACATTTCTTAGGGTTTTTAGGTAGGTCGTGAAAACCTCCAAGAATAGTCCCTAATGGAGAGGGATTATTTTGGAAGAATGCCATTGGTGGTGGTGGTGGTGGTTGAGCCAGCTATTGTCTGGGTTGAACTAGATGTAATGACAATTGAGATGAATTGGCAAGTGGATTGATGGGTATCCACTGAGGTATTGGTGAAAAGCTTGGTGGAGTGAGTAGAGCTGATAAGGGTGGAATAATGGTTGCCCCAGTTCTGTGATGCTTATGTCTTGTTGGGGTCTTGAGTTCTATGAAGGATGATGGATTCCCAGTTGATCGAAGAACTCTATGGGGCCTTTCTAAGGAAGATGACCTAGCTTTATCCAGCTTGCCCTTCTAGGCCCTCCCTCTAGCACCAGTTCCTATTGATGGTAGTTTTGGCACCACAACAATGCAAGCAGAATATTGCTACTCTGCTTCTCCTGAAATAGAAAGGCAACACATGGATGCCTTAGCTCCCAAGGTCTTGGTAGTTGGGTCTCAACTGTGCTGATGTTACTTAGTGGCTAATGAGACAGTAATATTCAAGGGGCCTGCTGGTGTTTGGCTTCTGGATTGTTCTAAGATCAAGCATGAAATAAAACCTATTCTAACTAGGGGTTTTAAAGAAATACAAAAAGATAGATTAGGGTTTTGAAATAGAAAAGAACAATAGTTCATCCAATTTAACCAGACTTATTGCCTTTCAAGGAATTTGTAAACTAAAACTGAAGAAAAAATTAACTTGTGATTAACACACAGTATCATTCATTCACAATACTAATTTTTACCAGCTGATTATAAACTACCATCTAAGAAAAACACAAAATGAAATTTCATTCCTTGAAAGATTTCAAAATCAGATGATTAATTTTAGATAAATACCGTTCTAGAACACAATATGAAGTAGATTTGAATCTGGTTGCTTCTATTGTGGGTTAGACAGATAAACAATATTTACAAATCTGGCACAATCACCAGTGTACATAAAACCTGTGTCTTTAGACTGCTTCCATCTACACTAGAAGAACTTTGAAAATACATTACAATCTATACTGAAGTCTAACTGCTAACTAAAAAGATAAGAGAAGCTCTTATTACTAAGAATCAAGATGCAACTCGATCTCCTTTTGCTAGCTGACTAACTCATAACAGTTCTAACTCTAAAACAGTACTCTAAACCTAGAAGTTCTAATCTAGAAGTCCGTAATACTAAAATTCGGGAACCCTTTACAAAGAGGCAAGAATGCCATATATACATCTCCCTGAGAAGAATGTTGGCGCCCATTTTAGGGTTTACAAAATATCCCATTGTGTCAGGAAGTCAGCGCCCAGATCTTTAACAAAAGTCCATTCTACAATAAATCCCAATCCTGGCTGTCTTATGTCAGTGAATATTGTCTCCTGAGGTGCTCTGTAGATCTTTTGTAGCTACCGTACTTATTTCTAGCCTCCGTGTCCATTTTTTTACCTCCAGCGGAGCTGCCTCGAGTGCCCCAAAATATCGCCATTAATGTTGAGCTTCCTCTTTCAGCAGACCTCACAGCTGTCCATTTGACTCACGGCTTCATCCTCTCCCTCGTTTGGCACTCTTCCTGCTCCAAATCCACTCTTCTTTCAAACTCATTGGTGTAGGACAAGCCAGTCGGTGAGAGGTTCCGACGAGCCACAGAGATCATACCGATCTCGCCAGGAGCCTTGGCAAGACTGCTTCCTCTCGGCTAGATGAGATGGCGAAATCGAGTTCTCCCATCGAGCTCTATTTCTTTCAGTGGGCCCCTCTTTCAGTTGGCAGGACATTCGCCTTCGGCAAGACGTCATGGCAGGCGCTAAGAACTACAGCGATATGTTCTTTATTAGCTGACTCACTCTACATCGTAAAAGTTACGGCGACACCTCATGGAAAGAATGCAAACCATCCCTGAAAACATTCTTCAAAGCAATCTCCCTTAGTCAACGTGACTTCCCACAGTTGGGGAGACGTTATAGCACCCTTTTGTTTTCTCAGCGACGAGCTCACTCTGTTTCAGTGTAGTTCCCTGTGGTCGCCAAGACCCTGTGGTGAAAGTATGAACCCTTTGCTGATGCTGATTCATTCTATGTCAGGGAGACTTATTTTCCCTGCTGGGACCCTATACTGACATCAAAACATTTTGTCGATCCTTGTCACCGGCGTGACCTTGGATCATCGTCTAGACATCTCGCCGCATTCATTTCCTTTCGCCAAATTCTGGTGTCACTGTGACTTTCCCTTGTCGGTGAGATGTCCCATAGACATCTCACGTCTCGGCGAAGACTTCCACACGCTCACCTTTCAATCGCTGTGACCTATGGGTTGTTTCGCCGATGATCACCAATGGAATCCCTCCCTTGTACTAGTCAGTGAGAATTTCTTTCCTCGCTGAGACCTCATGGCGGGGAGATAACCCTATGGCGATATAAGAACCCGCCCTTACCAAGCTTTCCTGTCGGTAAGACTCCACCCGTTTGCCGAGACATCTTGTCGCACGCAAACAGCTACCCCAAAGCCACCTCTATTGCCAAGACTTCATTTCATCGGTGGGACATTACGTGGAAAGCCCACACCTTCTTCGAAGACATCCCTATAGGTGAGAGACAAAGCACATGGGAAACATCCTTATGCGCACGTCTGGATCTTGCAAAACCAAGTCTTAGTTAGAACCACACATTAATATTATGCCTCCTACCAAAAAGAAACCTAACTCCAGCGGAGGCGGAAGCGGGGCCAAAATAGAACTCAAAAGAGCAGCAACCCTCGAAACCGGCGGAGGCGGGGTCAAAACTGAATGGGAACACACTCTTTAAAACTGGCAGAATCGGGGCCAAAACTAAAACGAGACAAGAGGGTAAAACTAGATGCATCCCGGGGGAACCAGGATTAGGGAAAAAAAACAAATGACCCACAAACGACATCCCTCACCCTGAAACTGGCAGGGGTGGAGCCAAAAGAAAACTGGATGGGATCAGACTCAGTGCGGGAATGAGCTAGGGAAATAATCAACATTGCCAAGTTCATACCCAGTCCCAGATCCAGTCCCGCGAGAAACCCCAAAATGCCAAGGATGGGAAAAAAGCATCGGTGGAGCCGGAGCAGAGTGATGAACAAGGCTGAATCGGGGTTGGAACCAAAATCTGAACTAGAAACTTCTCCAAGTTTCAGGTTCAGATTCCGTTCCGAACCCGGCTTCGGTGCCACTCAAAAGAGGAGGAAAAAGGAATAGAAAGGGAATGAGGAAAGGGGAGGACAACCCCACGATAAAGAAAAAAGAAACAAAATGAAAAGAACAAGACAAGTGGAACAACATGAATAGACGCACAAGGGAGAGAAGACCAAAGCGGCGGGACCGGGGCCGGGGAAGGAACAAAAATGGAGCTTGGAAGAAGTTCCAAGTTCAAAATCGGTTCCAGGTCCAGGTTCGCCAAAACACAAGAAGAAAAAAGCCCAAGGCCAAAAAGAAAACACCAAAGGCAAAGGACACAAACCGACAAAGACCAGCAGAGAGCAAAGAAAAGGCGGGGTCAGACCCGAGACAGGAACAAGATGAGGAACTTGAGAAAGTTCAACATTCCAAACTTGGTTCCGGACCCGACCCTAAAAAAGAACAAAAGAAACGAAAACCAAGGTTTGTCGGAACTGGAACCGGGGTTGGAACGAGACCTGAACTTAGAAGGAACTTCCAAGTCTGGTATTGGTCCCAGTTCCGCCTCCGAAAGAACTTTGAAAGTAAAACGCCTAAGGTAGAAAACGAAAGGCCAAAGGGAAAAAACAAAGGGGGACCCATTTTGATCCGTATCAAAGTGGGGTGGTTATGCAGGGAATAATAGTTACCATTACCTTGCACAATAAATACAAGAGGAATTAACTACTAATAGTGTCATTCTTGTAGTAGTTAGAACACTTTGTGGGTTGAGTCTAATCAAGTTTGAGTGTTTGTCTGAGAAGAGAAAATGAGTAAGTCAGTAAGGAGGTCTGTTAATTTGAGCTCACAAAAGCTCGGTCCTACTATTTAGGAAGGTGCTTTGGTTGACAAGCTCAGGCTTGCGCCCACTAGATGTAGAAGAAGGTTGCAATTCCAGGACGTTGCTGCTCAACTGGTAGATGACAAAGGCAAGCAGTCGATGGTGTGCTCTATTACTAATGTCGGTAGGAAAATAAGGTATGGGCATGGCTCCTTATTTGGATGTCAACACTTGCCCATTGACCTTATGAGCAACACTTTTGATGATGTAACCGAGACTGACTCTGACTACTGTCAGTATTTAGCTCACTTCAATCATGGTCTGCCCTTTGATGAGGAAGTCATATCTGTGGTGCCATTGGTTGTTAAAATCCCAAGCGGACGGACTAGAACCATATTGGGCAAGGACAAGAAAGAGGAGGAGGCTGAGGGTCTACCGTATTTGGAAACAACTAGAAGCAGGCATGTATACTAGGGTCTGAGTGTTGGTAAGGGTAGGGTGGCGAGTAAATAAGAAGTTGCTCTGGTGCCTTCGTGGAAATTTGGTTGCCTAGTTTTTTTGTGTGGATAGCGACAAGGGGATTTTGATGACAATTTGTGTTCCATTTTCTTTTAGCTTTCCCTAGTTCATGCGCCACTATGTTTTGCAGATTCAATGTGTGGGAAGTTTTGAAATGAAAGTCAAATGCAATGGAGATTTTGTTCAAATGAAAATTTGTGGTGGAATTACATTTGAGCCCGAAGCTTGTTGCTCCCTTGTCATATAAAAGGGAATTCAAGGCTCATTTGTAGGGAGAGAACTGATGAAAGCTCTAGCTAGGTTTTAAGTTGAATATATGGGTAGAAAGATATATGTCCTCTAATGACAAAGTGATATCTGTGGTGCCATTGGTTGTTAAAACCCCAAGTGGATGGAATAGAATAGATAGCCTGTTTTGAGTTTTGGATGAATATATGCAAATTATCTTAAATTATATGCAGATATGACTTATAAGCATGAATAAACACATAATTATAATATATTTTCTCTCCTTATGTGGATTAACACTAATACATTTGACTACAAAATATGACGAAACTGTCTAATGAAATATGTAAAATTCGATGTTTGTCGGGTGCTTGTAAAATTTGATGTGTCATTTCCAATTTTTTAAAAGTTTATCCCCGATGTTCGTCAAAATGTCGGCTATCATTTTCGTTGAGTTTTCGACAAACATGAAAATTTTTTAAAAATGAAATTGTGGCCAATAAAAAGAAAAGTGAGTTCGCGCATGATTTATTGCGACAGTGTTTTGCTCTACTTGAGACAGTTTATGAACTAAGGATGATTTTCTTGGGAAAAATCAGAAAAAATTCAAGAAGATATCGCAAGGTTGAGGGTAGTCATTGTCTTTTTGCATAATTCAGTTGTGAAGTCAAATTTGTAGTTCCAGGTTTGAAAATCATATTTTAAAGCAACATCTCATCAGATTTCATTTTTAGAGGTTAAGGGTTTTGAGAATTTCATGTCCAGATTTTGTTGTGTGGAATCACCATAAGATCACAACCGAGGAACAAATTCTTGTGACTATAATTATGTGATCCATAACTCTATTGGTCATGTGGAACAGTTGTGTTATAACAAATACAGGATGGATTCATGTGTGACCCAAGTTTAATGTGGCTATGTTGTGATAGAAATGGAGGCACTCATATAATGTAGTTAATTCAGGTTGTATAATGTAGGTTTTAATCATCATTGGGTGCATTCAAGTTGTCTCAAGTTTAACAGGTTAGGATGTAATTATAGCATGATCGAAGAGTGATTACCTCTTGCTGCAATAAAGAGCCTATAACTCTGGTTGATATGCAAAGTGTTTGTGTTATATCAATTATGTAGTCCATTCAAGCACAACCCATGTTTAATGGGCTATTCTAGAGAGTGATCAAGATTTTCTAAACCTTATGAATGTTACTTGACATATATTTACATAATCTCAAATTCCTTCAAAGGCTTTTGAAGTATCAATGTATCCTATATAGGGTTTAATGATTTATTTTAATTAAAATAAATAAATAAATGATGTATTTCCCTCGAATTAGATAATGTGGAGATCTCCTAAATCACTTCAAAGACACTATCCTCTTTGGCATTGTATTCATTACTCCAGCTACTAGGTTTTGCATGTGACATCTTTAATATCTTCATGACCATGGCTTTTAAATAGATCTCAGTCTTTGCTTTAATCATTTTCATGGTAACCCTTGAGTTCCATAATCCACCTTCAATCTCTTCTAAGAATGTTGTCTTAAGCTAGACTTCATAGTATGCATATAAAGCAAGTCCTTCATACCTGCCATTGTTCCAAACCACCACTCACTACCTTGCTTAAAATGTTGCCCCATAACCACAATAGCATGTTTTAAAATCATGGTTGCCAGTGATTGACCATTAAGGTCACCACTTTCATCATGAAGATACAATGAGATTTTTTCTTCAAAGTCAAGGCATTATGGAATATAACATTGTGAATTGTTTGTTGTATACGATTCAATTTTCTTCCACATTTACTGCTTTGCTAACTTCCTTTAACACTGGGTATCGCATCCACAACTGCAATCTCAAATAACTCACTCACTATCACTTGAAGATTCCTTTCATGAGCATCCTTCTATAAAATCAAACTATGCCCTATAGACTACCTACTTACTACAGGGTTCTCATTGTTTCATGGTATTGTAGTTCTTAAGATCCTTCAACCTTATTGACACTACTTCACAGTCCACAAGGTATTATTCACTATTCTCCCATTTTTGGTGAGTCTCAAAACACTACTTAAACATGCAATCCACTACCTCCATTATACAATATTAATGGCTAAGAAGAATCTTTGAACCTATGATTACCACTGTTACTTCATTTGGACAGTCATTCCCTGATTACATTTTCCTTGTCTAACATTACCAAAAGCATTTGAAAAACCCTTGAGGTTAGCAAGGGGGTAAGGAAACTCACTTTTAAAATCTCCACTTTACTGTGCAAGGTTTGAGCTTTATTATCTTGTCACTGCTCAACCTCTTTTTAACTGTTACTTCTCAAGTGACTGTCATTCTTCTTACCGTAGATTTCATTTACAAATGTCACTAAGCTACATAGTGTGCTTGTTATTGGCTACAATATTTAGATTGCAAGATTTTTTTATTACCTACAATGTCTCAATCTTTCTGGTATTGCAACCTCACTAATCCGCTATAGTTATTGTTTGTACCCTAATCATGCTCTTACCAATGCTTCTGTTGTTTTTTATTAGAGCTCTCTCAATGTTGAGGGCCCTATGGATAAGCTTGTCATAAGAAGTGACACATTGCATCTTTAACTAAAAGGATAAATCTATATTGACATTAGCAATGATGATTCCGACTTGTTACTCCTTAGGAATGGGTCACTTGCTCTTACTAGCTCGCTACATCCATTGTTGTAGGAATTTTGTGATCAAGTTCAATATTCTAATTTTAGGAGTCTTAACGGTTGGAAATCATAGTAAAATCAGAATTTAATAAGTTTTGGAATTAGCATTTTAAAGTGTTTTGGGGTCATTAACTTGCATCATCTTCTCTTTTGCAGGGTGGTTGCATGCCAAATTTTTGGTGTAAAATATCAGAATTATTAGATTATGTTACCTGTCTATGAATAAAAATTATTGGAGTGTGATTTTGATATTTTTTGAAGATCTAAATAGTCAAGCTTGGTAAGGAAAAATCATGTCAGATAATATTAGTCCAAAACAAAATGAAGAGACACTTGATAGATTGTGGGCTAGATTGAAAAGAAAGGGTGATGGAAAATGTTATTGTCCTTGTAATAATTGCAAGGGCTTAAAGACGATGAATTTTAATCCCAACAGCTGAGAAAACATTGTAGGCAACATGGTCACATTGAAGGGGGCATGATTATCGTCCATTGGTAAGTTGTTCATTATATGTGTTTATATCGTTTTAAAATTATATATATATAATAACTTGATCATGATCATGGTTTATTTGTGTCAATCATTATTATAAAGGTGGGGCGCCCTAGTGAAGATGATATGGATTATCACGGCCCAAAGAATATGGTTTTGCAAGCAGACGAACATGGAGCTGTGAATATCGAAGATGAAGTTAATGATCCTATGGAAGAAGATGATCATGCGCCATAAAACACAGTTGAAGATAATAGTATGAATACATTGATGCATGACACATTTAGTGGAAGCGTTGATCATGATGATCAAGATGACTTTGATAATATTCATGATTTACCTATACTTGAGAAGGCATACGAGCCCCTTTATGAAGTCTCTGAAACAACTCTTCTCTCTGTTGTATTGTTGTTGTTGAACTTGAAGGTTATGAATGATTTATCAAACATAGCAATCTCACGGATGTTAAGGTATGTCATATATGTCATCTTTTTTCATCTATTTTAATTGTTGTTAGTTCATCACTAGTAAATAAAGGATGAAATATGTACCATTAATATTCTTTATATGAACAAATTATTTTTTGTTGTAGATTGATTGGTAAATTTTTGTTACTACCATCAAATATTTTACCTCAGCTCATATGAGATTTATCTGCCATTATGAAAGATATTGGAATGAGTATCAAGCAATAGATGCATGTCCCAATGATCATATTATATATCATAAACAACATGAATTTGCAATAGAATGCCCGAATGTCATATTAGTAGATATCAAACAGATCAACTAACAAAAAAGGTGCCTCACAAGGTTCTTGTTATATTCCCATTATTCCATGTATGTAATGATTATTTAGGTGCGAAAGCTTAGCACATTGATGATTACCATGCATGGAATAGAAGTGGAGATGACATTCTTCAAATGCCTGCGGATGGTTCTGCATTTAGGGACATGGATGAAAAATGGCCACACTTTAAAGAAGAACCTCGTAATCTCAGGCTTTTATTGGGAGCGGACGGTGTCAATCCATTTGGAGAGTTGAGATCTATTTACTCAATGTGGCCTATTTTTTTTATCAACAATAACATTCCTCCATGGATGTCAATAAGGAGGGAGCACATAATGTTGTCAATGATTGTTCCAGGTATTTGTTTACATCAATTTTCTTTAACGTAGTAGCATCTCATTTGTCTTATTTGTTGCATAATGACATTTTTTTCATTCAATAGTCATGTACATTAATTTATATATATATTGCAGTAAAATGGTTATAATAATTATGTAATGTTTATGTTATTCAACTAGGTAAGTACCAAGTTAAAGATATGAATGTATATATCGAGCCTCTTATCGACGAGTTACTAAAGTTATGGAATGGTGTCACTATGTATGACGTCTCTAGACCAATAGGACAAAGACAATTTTAATTCCATGCAATGCTTGTATGGACAATTCATGATGCCCCAGGGCTAACACATTTTTGTGGTATGTTATAACGTTCGACTACACTTTAACAATATTTAATTTGATGAATGTTTTTTAAAAAATCTATTCATTATATATAATTATAAAAATTGGCATATTTAATCCAATTATATATCATCTTGTAGGTCTTCAAACAAAGGGAAAATTTGCATATCCAATTTGTGGTCCAAAGATGAAATTTTGTCGTTCAACAAGTTTAGGAAAGTAGGTGTTTGATGAGTATAGGAACTTCCTCCATAGAAATCATAAGTATCGAACTACTGAAAATCATCTTTTCAATAGGAAATATGAGACTACATCAAAACTACGAAGAATGTCACCTCGCCTATGGAAGTTGGAATATAATAGAATTAATCATCAAGGTTATACATCGGATAAAATTGTTTATCTATCATATATGATATGTTTTGAATTTGTATATTTACATTGTGTTGTGTTTACTCATGTTGTAATTGACAATGATTGTTGTTAATTTGTTTAACTTATATGCTTCATGAAGGTTGTTAAGGCATTGATGGTCGACTTCCACAGGGACTAAAAAGTTATCCCAGACAATTTAGTAGATTTCCCTACTATGAGCAGCTACAAATTGTGTATTTGTTTGATACAATGCATATAAGAAAGAATATAACATAAACTTTATGAAAAATATTTGATGGAAGGCATGACAAAGAAAAAATTGTCAAAATTTGTACTGACATTTAGGAAGCCAATCATGCAATGAAAAATTGCATTCAATTATATAATGATGCAGACCAAATTAATATACGTGCCTTTCCTTGGTTATTAATAGAGCAACAAAACCATGCTATAAAAGAAGTCATACAAAAAATTCGATTTCCCACAAGATTTGTTGCGAACATATACAATATAATAACAAAGAAAGGTGAATTTGGGTCAAGGATGAAAATGAAGATTAGCATGCCTTCATTAAGATAATTATTCTGGTATATTATATACACTTGTATAATGCATATACTTTTCAGTGTATTGTGTTTACTACTTTTGGAAAAATAATGAAAAGATCATTTTATAATTGTTGCAGTACGTTCTACCTCTATCTCTCCCAGACAAATTTGACAACAATGTCAAGCAGGTTATATACGATTTTGGAAAATACATGAGGTAAGTAGCGAGATTTGTTCAATTCGTTGTATACATCTTATAATTGCCATTTGTTTTACTTGTTATGTAATATACTGTATATTTTTGTTAAATATTGTTAATATATTTGCGCCTTGAATCAATTGTAGATGGCTATCATCTAAAGAAATCCATAAAGAAGATATAAATTATTGGAAGAGAAAAATTCCTCGTCTAATGTGTGAAATGCAAAAGTTTCTACCTTCAACATTTTTCAATGCACAAGAAAACACTACCTTATACACCAAGTTGAGGAGATTGAATTGTGTGGACCTGTACACATAAGGTCAATGTGGATCGTTGAGAGGCACTTGAAATTTTTTAAGGCTTTGGTTAGACAAAGAGAGCATCCTGAGGGTTCTATGGTGGAGGGATATATGGTATACCAGACCATGGTGTACATTAGTGAATATCTTCCTAAGTTTGCAGCAAAAATCCATGTAGATCACATTTGGGATCCCAACTCCATTAACAAATTCGAAGGGGAGTACCTGATGGGGAAAGGTAGATTGAGGAAAGTGAGAGGTAATTATAAGATGGTCATGGAGATTAATTGGAATACATTTTACATATAGTTTTTATGTATATTGTACCTATTTAATTTTTAATCTTCAATATACATCAATTATAAATTAAGGTCAGATAATCGTGTATATTTGAACTAATTATACCGCTTGTGAATTTTAATTATTTCCTGGTACAATGACGAGTGGGATGACATTTGTACGTCACCAACAATCTTGATTGAATGATGGTATGGATTGAATGATGTCAACAATCTGGTCGCACATTAACATGGGAAGGTGTGGCTTCATTGGTTAAAGAAGCTCATCGTAATGGAGATTCCAATGTTACACAAAGGGAAATTGATTTAGCATATGGTTTAAGAGATAAACAGGTATGTATAAACATATTAATCACCCATATTATTTAATTATTTTCACATATATTGATGTATATATATGTTGAGATTGTTTTCTTTGCATACATTCGCAAAGAATAAATAAGTTTATCAACTGACGATATTGCAATAATTTTTACATGTTTGACATATTGCAGGTGAAACACCACAAGGCTATGTGGTGCAATGGTTGTAAATTTTGAATCAAAATGTTGGATGACATGAAGAAAACTTGTCATTCTGGTATAGCTGTAGTCTTTCAAGTGACTAATGTTTCATCTAGAAGTGACATACATCTAGAAGTCTCATAAAATCGATACTATGGGATTTTGGATGATATACTTGAGTGTGACTTTAAATCCTTTAGATTAATTTCATTTGTCTTCCTATGGTACAGGCTACAATTGAATGAAAATGGTCCTAAGAGAACTGTTATTGAACATGATAATGGATTTACCATGGTTAATATAAGGTTGATCGAGCGAGTTGGAAATGAGCCCTATGTTCTTGCAAGCCAATGTGAACAGGTATTTTACTCAGAGGTTCTAGGTAAACCGGGTTGGTCATTTGTTGCTAGAGATGATCCAAGAGGAAGGCCAGTAAAGTATAATGTGGTGGAAGAAGAAGATACCAAAGAACTAGAAGATGATGTAGATGATGATTAGGATCAACGGTTAGTTGATGATGTCCTTGACAAAGATTTCGAAGAGGAGGAGCTAGATGATGATGATGTAGGAGATAATGTTCATGAAGATGACATCCGTGTGGATGATGAAATTATCGATGACAAAGATGATGATATGACCAATCCTTATAATGTTGAATCTGGATCAGATGATATAAACAAAGAGTTGGATGAAGAAGAAGATCAATGACATTGAAATGTATAAGTTATGCGATTATATTATCTATTTGATATTAATTTCTTGATAGAATTACATTTGACTTATGTGGTTACATAATTAATTCATGATTTTTTTAATTTTTATGCCATTACATAATTAATTTAATGATGTACTTTAGTTTGAAAGGTCAAAATTAAAACATTTCAATAGTGATGCTTAACAACCTTGAAATTAGTAGGTTTTATGCTCATGCGATCATAAAGATTAAAAATCTGGGCCAGGTAGAGGTGGTTGTTCAAGCGGGTTTACATGTATGTTGGTTCTTGCCAAATGCAAATCCGCAAAGCCACTTCTTAATATACTTATGGAATTTCCACCTAAATGGAAGGCAGCTCTCATGACTGGACTAACTCATGAAGGACTTTAAAAGCTCCTCCTTTACACTTGAAGCCAGTAAGACCCGAGGGTGATCCCTTTAATGTGTTTACAACCTCTACATTATTATAAACAACATTAACAATAAAGCGATGATCTCACTTACTCAACATTTATAAGATAATATAAACTAGAATTGATACATCTAATCAGCCAGAGAAACAAATACCTAACTACAATAATAGTTACAACTTGTGATCAAGTGCTATATATCCATTACAGTGTGAGTCAAATTCATAGCATCTAGAGGTTTATAATAGATTTAATACATCACATATAAGATCCCTATTGGCTATTGCATTACAATTCTATCAAGATTTTAACTGAAATCACTTTTATCAAACCTTATACAAATACATATCCGCTTATAATCCCATTCAAGATTTTGATTAATTCCTTTGAATTAAAGCTAAAATAGAATCATACACACCACAACAAAGGAGAGATGGATGTCAACCCTTAGTTATTTTATTCAAAGTTCAGATATGCATGTACAATGGAGAGACATGAGCTCGAATTTTTATTTCAACTCAAATGCTAGTACTGTAATACAACATTAAATCTCTATGAACTCAAAACCTGTTACATAATGACTCAAAACCTAAATTGCATTTCTCTAAAACCGTCGGACTTTACAATTTGTTTTGCAACTTCACCTAGACTTGACAAAAATTATCTAACTTGCTAACCTATACTTCTGGCCTTGAAATCATTTTTATAGAAAATGAAGGAGCAAACAAGCATTGGGCCAAAAAGTACACTTGTCACCAGTCAATTGGAGCACCTTGTGATATTCCAAAATTTGTTACAATAGCCACCACCTTGAAAAATATTCTTGTTCAAAAATCGTTACAACAACAATAATCCTAGAGCATATTCTCATTCATCATGTCGGCGGAGGAAGGTTGATGCAATAACAAAAAACCACATGAAACCCACGCCAACAAAGTCATCCATAGAAAACTGGAAATGTTGTAACTGCAGCATCTGATTTGCCACCTATTGGTAGCCCACTCTTTTTACTCATCATCATTCAAATACTTAGCCACCCACCTCTGGTATTCTTCTTCAGTTGGCCAGTCAAAATTAATCACCTCTTTTACCTTTGTACTATAAGGAAAATACTTTACCGCTACCTGATTAGCATATCTTTCAAAAGATTCTAAAAATGAGTCGGTACCAATAATCTTATCCATACAATTTACCAACAAATCATAATCTGAGTCATCACAAATTATTTTAATTTGATTATTGATTACTTTACTTGCTTGATCATGCCATTGTTGGAATGTTCTAATTTCCCCCTGCTCATCAGTTATATCAGGTAATAGTGTGTTACCCCAATCATTGAAGTTCTTTACCAATTCCCTAATCTTCCTACTTAGATCATCTGGTAAGGTCTGAAAACCTTGCAATGATTTAACTAATATATAAGTATAGGCTCAATGATTGGGGCTTGTTATTTACATCAAACCTTGAGGCTTTATTCATAACATCTAGATTATTTTCCCTAGGGATCCAATTTTGAATTATTGGAATCACTATCCCTTGATCCCTATCAATATTCTTTATTGCTTCAAATAGCAAAGAATACAAAGAATGTATAGAGGGCAGTTTATTATCCACCTTTTCATTTAAATGCTCCAAAAAAATAGTAACAATTTCTTTTTATTTTGAAAGAAAACACTCCTCTTTTACCTTTAGTGATGTTTGTAATTGATCAATTTTCTACATGAGATGCATCTTTGTTGGATCAACAGAGCACTCTGTTTCTTCATGAAATTGTTCTAGAGGAGGGGTAAGAGCAAAGACTTGAAATGGGAGACCTCGTAGAAACAGCCTGAGAAGGTGGGAGGCATTGACCTACCATGGATGCATGTGTTGGTTCCCAGAGTATTGGATGTTTCCTAGTATGTCTATACTTTGAACCTTCTACTTTTAGCTCTACCTCACATCTCCTGTATTGCATTTTACCATATTCCTTCTTCAATTAAAATGTTATACTTCTCCATTAGGATCTTTCTTTCACCTCCTCCCCTTTCGCCAAAATAGCCTCCTTTTCGCCAACTTTGGCCACATTCACAAGAACTAGTGGCCTAGCTTGTTGTAGCCCTCAAGCCCCTTTATTATTATTAATCCTCCTTGAAATTTGATTAATATCAATGTATGGCTTTTCTTCCTTGTGGACACACCCAAATTCAAGCCAAGGTCTCATATTCTTCAATCAAGGTAGAGTTTTGTAATGTCATTTAACTTCTTCTTCAAAAATCCCTAAAGGATTTTGGACTTTATAATGGTATTGAAAGCCATCAAGATTCACATGTCCCATTCAGGAAAAATCAAAACACTAGCCCGATTCACTAGTTGTCTTCCTTCCTCAGAAGTGATGTTTTTGAACTCTTCCATTAGTTCAACTTTCACTTCTTCATCATTCTCCTGATCTGACCTATCAGGCCTTAGTTCTTTTCTCTCTTTGCATTTATTTTGATATTCCTCAAATTTTATCCTCCATGCAAATTGCAAGAATACAAGAGTTTTTACAAATGCATTGTCATCTAAGAACTCCTTGCAAGCCTCCATTCTTGCATCCTGCACACTCTTACCCTTCATATCTAAATTAGATAGAATCAATTCAGCTGACCTAGGAGGAGACAACATACCAACCTGCATGTCTTGATCAGTAACAATAATTTCATCTGTGAGATCCTCAAGTAGGTGATCAGTTCTTTTCATCTTAGGGCTTGGCTCAAGTGGTGGTGATGGGGGACTGCGCTCTGGTGAAGATTTTAATTCAATGATTTTGACAGCCCCAGGTACTTTGAATTTTGGGCCTAGTCGTGAAGGCGCCTTCATTATTTTCTTCCCTTTTTTGTCTACTTCTTCCTCATCACTGCCAGTATCCCTTTTCCTCGTATAGATGGGCCACCTTTCTGTAGGCTGACATACTGACCTTGTTTCAATTGGCATATCACTTTGTCCTTGCATATCCAGACTTAGCCTTAAATTTATCTTTTTGGTTGTCAAGGTCTCCATTATCTCCTTGAAATTCTTCATTAAAAAATCAATTCTCTTGTGGTATGGAGTGAATTCCATCAATGGATCATACTGCAGATCCATTTCATGCACAATATCCAATAGTTTACTATAAGCTTGTTGCCCAATTTTCACCTACGGGCTAGGTCATGAAGAACACAGTTGGAAGACCTGCCTAGATCAAGCTCAGCATGAAAACCCTATAAGGAGAGGGTCACCAAGAGCTTCAGGATGTCTCGCCAACAATAAAGGGGCTCTCGTTACGTGAAGGAATCACCGCCAAGAGATCCATCTTCGGTCTAAGGTCTTACCAATCGGGTCAAGTCCCGGCGACAATGAGGCAGTCTCGGCCAAAGGATGCAGGTATTGGTGAAAGGTCTTGCCGAGATGGTGATGTCTCCCCGACCAAAGAAAAAGTAAGCTCATCGCCCAAAGGTGGGAGCTTCACCATAGTGTCTCATCGAAGTCAAAAGGTCTCCCCGACTCTAAGGGCTCTCGACGTAGGAGATTGAGTTCGCTAAGATGTCTTGGCGATAAAGAAAAGTCATGCTAACTAAAATAATCCCTTGCCAAAGCAAAGTGCCTTCGGCATGATCTCTCACCAACACTCGGGAGTCTTGCTAACATATGAAGAAGCCTCAGTAGAAGATGATGGTTTCGGTGAAGGATAGAGAAATCGTCGTAATGTCTTGGCGAACGAGAAGGCCTCACCGAAGGATAAAGGGGGCCTCGATATGTGTTTTTCCTTCGGTAGGAGTCTCACTGACAAAAAAAAGACCTCGTCGAGAAAGTTTGACTTTTGTCGAAGTAAGGATGCCTCCTCGACAGGAAAAGGAGCTTGCTGAAGGATTTGGCCTTCGACATAGGGTCTCAGCGATGCAGAGGGTCTTGCCGATAAAGGGAGCCTTTGGTGTAACAAAAAGGTTGCTAAGAAGTCTCGGCGACCCGGTAAGGTCTTGCCGACTTGAACGAGCTCGCTGAAAGATAAAGGGCCTCGGCAAAACTTCTCACTGACCCGAAAAGGTCCTGTCGACTAAGGGAGCCTTTGGCATAACATTTGGAGCTTGGGAAGAAGTCTTGCTGACCAGCGGGAGTTGGACCGAAAGAAAGGAGGTCAGCCAAGGGTTCATAGTTCAGAAAAATATCTCAGCGAAGGAAAGATGTCTTGCCGACATAAGGTAATATCGGCATAAGTCTTGTCGATCCATCAGAGTCTCAATGAATGAAGCGGCATCGGCAAAGCAAGTTTTCATCGGCATAAGGTCTTGGTGATTAGGAGATGTCTCGCCGATGGACAAGGGACCCCACTGAAAGAAATGGAGCTCGAAAAAGGATATTGCCTTCGGCAAAAGGTCTTTCCGAAGGATGAAGGTCACACCGAAGAAAATAAAGGGGCCTAGCTGAGGGGTCGTATTTAGCATAACGTCTCATCGTCGGGATGAGGTTTGGCCGACAGGAGTGTGTCTTAGTGATAGGAAAAGAGTTCGGCATAAGGTCTTTCCAAAAGGTGGCGCTTGGCAAAAGAAAGTAGGTTCGCCGTGATGTCTCGGCGAATGAAGCTTGTCTCCCTGACTGAAGAGCAAATAGGCTCATCACCGAAAGATAAGGAGCCCAGCGAGAGGTCTGGCCAATAGGGCAATGTCTCACCGACAACAAAGGGGCCTCACCAAGAGTTGAAGCCGTCGCCATGAGGTCTCAGCAACTTTCCAGAGTCTTGCCAAAAGAAATGTAGAGCTCGGGTAGAGCAAAATGCGTTGGGGTGACATCAATATACCTTCGCTGATAGAAGATGAGAAGAGTTTGCCATGTTGTCTGGCCAAACACGATTGTCTTGGTGACCACAGAGGTGATATCAGTGTGATTTTTGGGCTCAATAAGAACTATCATCGACAGTTCCATGTTATGCCAATGGTTCCAGGAGGATTTAATCGCATTGATGAGACACTTCTAGTGTCTCATTGAGATGCGATTCTACAAGAGGAGTTTTGACCACCCGAAGAATCTGCGTGGAGTTTGCTCGACCAATCAGAGAGATCTGAAAGCAAGTCGTGGCAATTTGAAGAACATCAATGGTGAAAAGCAACATGTATCTGTTCTGAGCTCAGGAGCATTCAAAGCACTCGGCTGAAGAGGTTCAAGGAGGACACGATACCAGGAAGTAAATGCGGTGGTTGTAGAAAGATCTAAAGAAGGCTTCTCCAGGAATGACTCTTCACCGACATGGACACGCAAGGTGCAGCATTAAATTCAATCAAAAGATCTAAGGAGAGATCTATCCCGAGGCCTGATATTTTGTAAGCCCTAAGGGGCTGAGACATTTTTGATATATAAGGAATTTTTTGCCTTTTTGTATATAGTTCAGATTATACACTCTAAAGGGTGGGTGATTTTTATCAATCCTTTCTCGACTAAATGTATGTTTTGTAACTCAACTGGAATCTGGAATACAACACAGAGTTTACCTTGGAAGCTAGTGTTCATGTTTGTACTACTCTCATTTCTATATTTCTCTTTTGATTATGCAAGTCTTTAACTATGTTTTATTAGTCTACATCCATACCTTAAAGCTGTGAAATTTATCTTTCCTTCCTAAGATGTGTATGTAGATCAAGCCTGTTAAGATTGATGCATAGATCTAAAAGAGGTTGTGTTGAGTATGTGAAACGGTTGAAGTTAAGTTTCCCAGTGTATGTTCATCTTGTTTTCATTTCATAATTCCTCATCAATTCGGTGTATCACCATAGTTTAGTTTCATTTGTATGCTTTCCTTCTCCTTTTACCCTTGAAGAATTAATAGTTTAGGTGATACCCAAAGGAAGCCGACCTTCTCCGGAGGTTCATTTTAAATTTAGGTGACCCACAACCTTGAAATGATCCCATGTTTCCCTAGAAAGCTCAGTTTTCATAACTTTGCAAAGGGTACAATTTCTAAGTAACAACAATTTATGGCACGTCCAGTGGGACAAAAATTAGATTGAACTATTGGTTTAGTATGCAACCAACGAGTCCCAAACTTTATAGAAGTCATTTGGAATACTTGGCGACTCCATAAAGAGGAAGAACTCCAGAAATCAGCACCTTCTACAGTTTATGAGAAGAGTTCAGACAAGGAGCAACTTGTTCCCTTTTGAATATTTGCAGCTATCACCACCAAAAAGACAAGGCAGAGCAATTGAAAGGTGTAGAACAATAATTATTTATTCTAGAAGAACTCAATCCACTCCTCCATCTGTGGGATCACACGTTGTTGTCCCGTCTTTGCTTTCATTTAGAGTACTAGTAAATCCTCCTCGACCACCTCCAATGGCTGCTCCAAGGAATCAACCCTTTGTTGCTTTTAATGGAGGGAGCCCCTTGAATTTGGCACAACACAATGACATCCCAATGGCAGCCTTGAAGAGTCTGTCAACTTTTATAGGGCAAGAACAAACTACCCAGATTGAACACATGTGAGGTGTGGCTTCGTTATGCGGAGTCCATCACATAACTCAAGAGGATGTTGCAGTAAGATTACTAGCTGCTTCACTGAAGGGAAGAGTTGTGCAATGGTATAGGAGCCTACCAGTTAGTTCAATTGCAACATGGGACAAATTTGGAGACAAGTTGCATAAACAATTTCAAGACAGGTCTGACAACTTATCTCTATTGGAACAATTGACTACAATTAAGAGGGCTCCACAAGAGCAAATGAATGACTTCAACTTCATATTTCAAAGAACCTAGGATAGAATCCCTACAACGGTGAAGCCACCTCCAGAATATGCATTTTTTATACTTTTTGAGGGCTCTAAACAATGATATAGTTGTCATGATACAGTCAATGGGAGGAGTGTCTTTTCCAGATACTTTCGAAATAGCAATCAAAGCTTAGAATAGCTTAATACAAGCTGGTAAACTCGCTTCTAGGCCTCCAATGCCTATATTTCCAGAAATTCATACAAACATTTCTTTGCAAATACCTCCTTTCACACCTCTACCAGCTATACCAACGCTGCCAGCTGCTGTTCCAGCTATTGATAAACAAGAAAGTGTTGTTTCAAGTTCATCACAGGAGTTACAAGAGATCAAAAGTCTTTTACAGACTTTTGGTAACAAGTTGGTGAACTTTGAAAAACAACAGTCCTATTCTAGGCCTTGTCAACAGCAGAATTAGGCCTCAAGTCAGCCTTTTCAAGGTCAACAACAACATTTCCAGGGGAATAGACAATAGTATCAAGGCAATTACCAAGGCTCAAGACAAATGTTGCTACAAGACCTTTTTAGGCCTACAATCTAGCTCCAATTAGTGTTGTCAAAGAGCTTGTTCCTATTCAAAACAATTTCGCTGCTGATTATGAGTGGTGTTATCCGTGTAATCAGCCACATAATCAAGCTACATGCTCTAATGGCATCATCAATCAAGCTCTTATGGTTCAAAATGCTGTAGATATGCAATATTTTCCTAAGGAGGGGTATCCACAACAGTAGGATCATCCTGGAGATGATTCAACTCTCCTGAATTGGCAAAGAAAAGAATTTTGTGGAGTGAACCAGGATGACACATCTGTTGCTGCTAATACTAGAGCTAAGAAGAGGGCTTTCGAAATTGAACAAGCAACGGATAAAGATAAGGGAGTTGTTGGTCCATCAAATCAACAAGTACCACACACTTTACAGCAAGGTTATGACACTAGTAAGGAGTAGCCTTTACATGCTTCATCTGCAAGTCAAGTGCAACTTGACCATGCTGTTGTAAAGACATAGCCAAAGATAAATATATCTGGACCTTTCAACATTGTTGAAAGTATGAAAAAAATGAATGTTTCAATTTAGATGTGGGATTCTTTAACAATCCCTAGTCAAATCAATTTGTTACAGTCAACCTTATCAAATCCAGTCAGTTTGAATCCTTCAAATGAAGTCTTTTTAGGCCAAACAAAGTCAGTTTTAACCAATGCACCTTTGGATAGTACCACATAGCAAAGTAATGGTGTCAAGCCCCCTCCTTTCTATGTTTCCTTAATAGTGGGGAATAAATTGGTACACAATTGTATGGTTGATAGCGGGGCTAGCAGTTCGATAATACCAAAAAAGATTGCAGACTAGCTAGGTTTACAATACCAGCCATTAGAAAAGGGAGTACTTCAATTGGATGGGACAGCAATAAACACTATAGGTGTTATTAAAAATATGAATCTCACACTACATGCTTGTCCCAATTTTTCAATCCCGCAAGATGTGTTTGTCATAGATTTGCCTCCATTTTTTGCTCTATGCCTGTCTAGAGACTTCACGGCTAAAATTCGAGGGTATTTATCTTTAGATTGGTCCCATATGCTTTTTAGGACCAGGTATGGTACTAAGGTAATTATAACTTCTGAGTCCCTTGCCAAGGATCACATCGAGCCTTGTGCCATCTGCTATAAATATTAATTCTATTATTTTAGAGGATACTAAACTTGTTGCAGCACAAGAGTTACAAGCTATGAGTGTACCTGAGGTACTCCTGAATGAATGGGCAACTGAGAACGTGGTTGTTAATCCAAATGAGCTTATTCAGGATGTTGGTCTGGGCAATTATGTATTGCATGAAGCTGGGATAGAAATGCCAAATCTTGAGAGAAGTGCAGAAAGTTAGTTTGAGTAGCATAATAAATTATGGGAGATGTATTTTGATGGTTCAAGAAGCAAAAACAACGCTAGAGGAGGTGCAATGCTTGTATCTCCGTAGGGTGATAAGTATTTTTTTGCTTTCCTTTTTTCTTCTGCATGCTCTAATAACTCTGCTAAGTATGAGGGCCTTGTTCAAGGTCTTGAGTGGGCAAGGAAGAGAGGAATAGCCCGCTTGAAAGTATATTGGGACAGTAAGTTAATTGCCAATCAAATAAGAGGCCTGAATGTTGTGAAAAAGGACACACTAAAGTCTTATAGGAACAGAGTGTGGAACATGCTTGAGGATTTTGATGCCTTTAACTTAGTGTCTATTCCAAGGAATCAAAACAAGCATGTTGGTAGGCTTGCAGCCATTGGGGCATAGTTTGATATTCCAGGTGACATTAGAAAAGAGAAAGTACAACAGTATGTGAAGGTTGTAGTCAAACCATCAATTCCTAATAACAACATTCACTGGCAAGTTTTTGACAGTGATGAACAGATCCTTTCTTTCTTGCTTGAAGAAGATCAGTTCTCCATGGTGAATCAAGCAAAACTTAAGCAACAGTATAATGATCAAGTCATACAGTTGAGGACAAATAAGTTACCCAAAGGTCTTGTTACCTTAGAGTCAATTTTTAGTATTGACAATCAGCTTAAAAAGGGTAAAGCTGGCTTGCAAATCAAAGAAGAACATTATGAAGAACTAGAGATTTTCAAAGGTAAACTTCTTAAGATAGGAAAAAAAATTTCACATAAAGATAAACAAGCTTTTGTTGCTTTATGCCAAGAATTTCATGATGTCTTTACTTGGGAATATTCATATTTGAAATGGTTTGATCACCATATTGCTCAGCACACAATTGAGTTAGAACCTAATGCTAATCCAGTAAGGTAGAAACAAAGGCCCTTGAATCCTAAGCTTGAGCCCTTAATGATTAAAGAGCTGACCAAATTAGTTGAGGGGGGTATCGTCTTTCCTATTAAACATACTTCATGGGTTTCTATCCTTGTACTGGTTAGGAAGAAAAATGGTGAAATAAGACTTTGTGTAGATTTTAGGGATCTTAACCGATCATCTTTGAAAGACCACTACCCGCTGCCCTCTATGGAACAAATCTTACAAGTAGTTGCTGGTTCTGAAAGATTTTCCTTGTTGGATGGTTTTTCGGGCTATAATCAAGTGCTGGTTAAAGAGGAAGATCAGTTCAAAATTGCTTTTACAACTAAGTGGGGTACCATGGCATACAAAAGGATGTCTTTTGGTTTGTCTAATGCTGGTGCCACATTTCAGAGGGCCATGGAAATGGTGTTTCAAAGTTTGATCAATAAGATTATGCTGATTTATCTAGATGACATAACAGTGTATTAAAAAATTGCAGAAGAACATTTGTCACATCTTAAACAAGTTTTTGAAAAATGTAGAGAGTTCGGTATCTCCCTCAATCCTACAAAAAATATTTTTGCAGTTCATGAAGGTAAAATTTTAGGCCATATAGTATCAAAAGATGGAGTTTCCATTGATCCTGAAAGAGTTAAGGCTATTCTGGAGCTACCGTTGCCTAATCATAAGGGATTGCAAATTTTTTTGGGGAGGATTAACTTTCTGAGAAGATTTATCCCTGATGTTGCAAATTTGCTACAGCCCTTGATTGCCATGCTCAAAAAGAGCGTGGTTTTTAGTTGGACAAAGGAGGCAAGGCATAGTTTTGAAGAAATCAAGGAAGCTTTAGCGTCTGCCCCGACATTGGTAAATCCAGATTTCTCTAAAGATTTATTTTTGTATGCTTTTGGTAGCACTGGTTCAATCTCTGCTATGTTGGTACAAAAAAATAGTGACAACTTGGAACAGCCAATAGCCTTCTTTAGTCAAATACTTGCTGATTATGAAGAGAGGTATACATTTGTTGAGAAGCATGTTCTCTCTGTGATCAGAAGCCTAAAGAAATTCAAGCCTCTAATTTCGAACAACAAGATTCATATTCTGGTTGCACACTCAAGTGTGAAGGAATTTTTATTGAATAAAGATCTAAATGAAAAAAGAGCAGGATGGATCACCAAGGTCATGGAATATGATGTAGATATTAGGATCACCAAATTGGTTAGAGGTAAAGGTCTTTGTGAGCAACTTGCTACAGGGTCAAGCAGTAAAAATGAATTAGAAAGGGATGATGTGTTTACTAATACAAATGAGTTTCAGAATGATCAAGATGATGTGCCTATGGGGATAACTAATTGGGTTCAAGATATGACCCAATTTCTACAAACTGGTGAGTGTCCATTAGGTTTGAATAGAGCCAAAAGAAGATACTTTAGATTGCAGTCCATATCGTATGTGCTGGTAAACAATGTTCTTTTTAAAAAGGATCTGAATGGTGTCCTATTAAGATGCATTCACAGTCATCAAATTGAGAAGGTACTTCATGAGTTTCATGATGGAGCTGGGGGAGGTCACTTTGCCCCAAGAAAAACTGCTTGGAAAATCATGAGAGCTGGTTACTACTGGCCCAACTTATTTAAGGATGCATATGCCTGGTCAAGAAAGTGTATCAAATGTGCTCTATTTTCAGGAAAGGAAAAGTTGTTTGCTATGCCCCTGCATCCAATTCAAGTGGAGTAGCCCTTCATGAGATGGGGCATTGATTTCATTGGGCCAATAAATCCATCTTCCAGTGCTGGTCACAAGTGGGTACTTACAACCACTGACTATTTTACAAGGTGGAAAAAAGTGGTTGCATTGAAAGAAGCAAAAGAATCTTCAGTTCTAAGATTCTATGAAGATATAGTCACCAGATTTGGAGTTCCTGACTCTATCATATTTGATAATGCTCTGGCATTTGTAGGTCTAAGAGTAACTTATTGGGTTGTTAAACAGGGAATTCATTTGAATACATCCTCAGATTATTACCCTCAGGGTAATGGCTTAGCTGAAAGCACAAATAAGAATCTCATCAGGATTATCAAGAGAACAATGGAAGATAATCAAAGAACCTGGCACATCAAACTAAAGTATGTACTGTGGGTAGATAGGGTGACTCTTAAAATGTCTATTGCTAACTCACCATACATGTTAGTCTATGGCAGAGAGGCCAGATTGCCTTTGTCTGTAGAGCTTCCAGCTCTTGATATTGTTTGCTAGTTGGAGATGTTTGAGGAACATGACCCAATGTCTATGAGATATGAAGAACTCATGGAAATCAAAGAATTAAGGGACAAAGCAATGAAGGATTTGGAGTATCATCAACTCCAAACAAAGAAAACATTTGACAGAAGGGCTACAACAAAATATTTTAAGGTGGGAGACCTTGTGCTCATATGGGATGTTCTGAAAAGTAGGCCAGGCCATCACACCAAGTTTGACAACATGTGGACAGGCCCATTCATTATCAAAGACTGTAAGGAGCACAATGCTTATCAACTGGCTACAACAGAAGGGGAAGTGCTCCATATCCTAGTCAATAGGATACACCTTAAGCCCTGTTTTCAAGTCTGATGGAGTTCCTCTATTGTACATATTAGTTTAGGTTTATTTTTTCAATAAGTGATTCTACGCTTCAGGTTAATTATTTTCTATTTCCTGGGTGTTGTGATGGCACAGTAAATATTCTCTTTCGTTTTCCCCTGTTTTGTTTTTTTTCTTTTGGCAACCTGTTATGTCCTATGGGTCTCAAGAGAGTTGTAGCCATGTGCAAAACTAATATTTTTATTTGTTTCTTGATCCTCCTAATGACTCCATGCCCAATGGATGATTTTTGGCTACTAGTTTCTATGTTTAGCAAGCAAACATCCAACTTTCCCATGTCATACATCCATCCATTTGAAAAAGGATGAGGCAAATTCCTCTTTCCATACCATAATCTGAACATTTCTAAGCCTATGAGTGGAACCCTAGTATCAACAATGTTGGAATTATTACACACCAACCCCTCCCCTAGTATTTTCCCTCGCATCAACACAAAACCTTTCCTTCTTTCATTTGTTGATAATGGAAATTGATCTAGATAATCATCATACAAGTTTCTTTTCAAATACTCAATGTGGTCAGACTGCTGCTTGGTTGGCACCATTTTAGACAAACTAGGACCTCACTACAATGTTACACTTCAAGTGGCTATGACTAAGCAGAGATAGGAAATTATAGAGTAAAAATACCGCAATTCCTCACAATTTATGATTAAACAATAGCCCTAACAAAATATTCTAATGAACTTAGTGACAAGCATAGCAGACCCCCCCTTTCCCAAATTTAGGTGCAGAATGACTGGGAAATAGAGAAAATTAACTCATGGCTTTTTTCACACAAAATCCAATATCTGGCAGCAGTTGCTCGCAATTTCACCTTTGGCTCTGAAACTGTTTTCACAAAATACTTGGATGCTTTGTGATACAAATGAGATGAGTAAATTGATTTTATGTCGATCAAATTCTGCCAGTGGATGTCTCATCTGCCATTAAAGCTCACTCGCGGGTTGCACAAACAGCTCCAACCATAATTTTATACATATTTAAATTTGAGTCATTGATCCTTCAGTTTGATCAAATCATTGACGACCATCTTCAAAACAGGCTGACATAATCGCCAACACGCCAATAAAGGGGCCCACTATGTCATACGCCGTGAAGGAATTCCATGTGGTGGTTGCTCACGATATTACAATCCTTTGATTTATCATCGCGGGATGGCGGGCACCGTCGATCTTTTACCATAAATCCTGCTCCTTCAAAAATGGTCGTCATCCTTTCCTTTAACTGTCGAGCAAATTTTCCCTTAAAATCATAACATCTGCGTTGAAATAAAACACGTGCATCTTACAAGCGCACTAGTAATCCACCCCATAATACATTTAAAACCGGCGAACGCTTTCTTCACTCCTTAGGATTCATTGGATGAGACATGTGGCAGGCACTCGCGACATCTCGATCCCAAAATTCCTAATCGCGGGATGGTGGGCACCGTCAATCTTGAAGAGACAGCTCATCAATGGTCATGCAGATTTCATCCTTTAGGAAGGGCACATGGCACCCACCCGTGATATCACGATCCCTATAATCCTTGATCACAGGATAGCTGGCGCCGTTGATCTCGTTCATTTAACACAGTTGCCAGCCATGTTGTCAACCTTCGAGTAGCTTTTCTAGCAAGATTATAACATATCCACCGATTTAGAACATGTGCGTCTCGAGAACAATTTAGTAATCCGCCCCTTAATACATTTAAAGCCGGCTAGTGTTTCCTTTACTCTTTAGGCTTCATCAAATGAGACACGTGGCGCCCGCCTATGATTTTGCAATCAAACCAAGCACCATCACGGGATGGCGGGGAACGGCTCAGATCAAATGGTAGTTGGTCAGTGATAGCTCAAATTTAATCCCCCGGATAGGACACGTTGCACCCACCCGTGATTTCGTGATCCTTCAATTCCCGATCACGGGATGGCGGGCACCGTTGATATCTATAGGAAATAGATCAACGACATCATTACATCAACCCTTGCAAAATAAAACATTCATTGAAAGGAGAAGTGGGCATTACTAAGCGGACGACAAATAAAAAAATTATATTTATAGAAGAAAAATAAAATAAATTTACAATTTGTTTTATAATTTCACTTTTAACTTTAAATGTATGTTCACTGATTAAGTTGTATTTTTTTTACAATCACATTTTTATTTTAGATGTTTGTTTATAAAATATAAAGATGCATTAAAAATATATTAGAAATATTTTTCTTTATATTATATAGCATTCATAACATTAAATTAACATAGAATAATTTCACAATATCACTAAACCAATCAAGAAAAAATTAATCATTTCTATGCAACATTATTCTCACATCAAACTAACAAATAAACATTGAAAACAAATTTATTTTTTTATATTATAACATTCATAACTTAAACCTTTTATACACAATATCAAGTTAATTATAAAAACACATAAAATTATTTATAAGCAATTAAATTTTTAACAATTTAATAAAATATAATTTAATATAATTAAGAAAAATTAAATAAGAATTATAGATAAATTTATGAAATATTGATTTACTTATCAAGAAAAAATCAATGATAAATTTACTTATTATAGATAAATTTACTTACCAATCTATTTTAACCATCAAGAAAAAATTAATCATTAGTGATTGCAACATTATTGGCACATCTTTTAAACTGACAAATAAACATTGAAAACACATTTATTTATATTATAACATTCATAACTTAAACCTTTTTATACACAATGTCAAGTTAACTATAAATGGTATAGAGTTTAGATTTTCTATATCTCTCATATATCAACATAGGTAAATTTGAAAATATTTTAAATTATATAATTTCAAAAAAAAATTGAATGAATTTATAGAAGATTATTTTTATTAAAGTGATAGAATCTAATCCCAATACTAACATTAATTATAAGTCTAACCATAACCCCAACCCTAAAACTAACACTAATTAACTTCAAACCTAACTCTAATTTTATATCCAACCCTAAACATAGCTATGATTCTAAAACTAACATTAATGAAACCCTAATTGAACCATAACCCTAACCCTAATACTACCCTTGCAATTGAACCCTAACACTAACCCCAAGCTCTATCATAGAACAATCTTTACCCCCAACCCCAACCCTAATCCTAATTGAATCCTATACCTAATTTTAATTAAAGTCTAACCCTATTTGAACCTTAAACTTAATTGAACTCATGTTTAGGGTTAGGGTTCAATTAAGGTTAGGGTTGAATTATGGTTATGATTAGGGTCAAAATTCAAATAGGATTATGGTTGGAGTTTAATTAAGGTTGCTATTCACTTAGGGTTAAGGTTCAATTAGTATTCAATTTGGGTTAGGGATCAATTAGGGTTATAATTCCAATAAGGGTTTAATTAAGGTCAAGGTTAAGGTTAGTCTTAAATTAGGGCTAGGATTGGAGTTAGGGATTCAATTAAGTAAGGGTTATTGTCTATTTTAGGGTTAGGGTTTAATTAGAGTTCTCTAGGGTTTTGATACAGTGATACAATTAGGGTTGGAGTTTCCGGCAATGCCACCCCATGAAGTTCACGATTACAGTTTAATTAGTGTTAGAGTTAGGGTTATAATATGAGTTCAATCAGGTTAGGTTCAAGGTTTAATTAGTGTTAGAGTTAGGGTTGCAATAATAAAATTTTCCATAATGATATGGAAAGGAATTCAATTGGATTCATATACAAATGCATAAATAAGAATTGGTAATTAAGAATTCTCTAGAACTAAAGTTATAACAACAAATACAATCCTTGGCTTAATCATTTGTTCTTTGTTAGGGTTGGGATAAGAATTTAACGGGGCCAACCGAGACTTGGGAAATAAAACCTTGTGGAGGAAATAAAGTACTAAAATCAAAGTTGGGTTTTAATTTTAATCCGGTGACGTAAGCCTAAGCCATTAACTCTAGTGGTCATGTCGTTGACAGCTTAGCCAAAGCCTTTCATTAAATACTAACCGTGCAATGTGTAGATTTTCTAGATTTGAAGATATGGGAGAAGATCTCGATCGTACCCCGCCAACTCGCAGACCTAAGGTGTCGCCTTGTTATTTGGCCCGAGGTCAGCAAAAGGAAGATGTGTGTCCTGAATGGAATGTGGGGCCCAATCTCCACTATTGAGCTCATAACCCGTGGTTTTAGATCAACAACCAAGATCAAAAGCTAATGTAAATCTTTGTTGTTCCCTGCTAACTCGCGGGAGGAAGATGAAGGTTGGTTAAAAGCTGCAAGGTCAAGGAGATTGCGATGCGTAGCTCCAGCCATTCAGTTTGCAAAGTGTATAGGACCTGCCGACATGGTAGTTGGTTTCTGAGATGGATTAATTTTATTGGTCATGAGGAAGGTGAACGATGCTTCGTTGGATGTCAAACCGAGTTAGCCTGAGATAAACCGTTTCATCTGCCAACTCTTTAGGAGATCGAGTATT
>VDFB02022754.1:0-11031 GCA_007258455.2 Sequoia sempervirens | reverse complement strand
CTCAAGACACCCAATCAACAGGATTCCATAGATTCAGTCCACCAGACAATTTGCAACCAAGACCAGGCATCCAACAACAACTCTCTATCCAATGAAGCAACTAAAATGCAACCTATCACAGCCTTCCAGAAAACCACATAGACCTCAAACATGCTCTCATGCTCCATCAAGAATTCTGCTCCAACATCCAAGATGTCCACCATTCAGGAAACAAACCCTATCATCTTCCAACATGCCACCTGTGGAAGAAAGATTCAAGCCAAGGTGACTAAGCACCATTCCAACAAACACAAGAAAAATATCTCAGTGATATCATCAACAAGATACTGCTACCACTTCACTATGATCAAACGCTATACAAAGTAATATCAACTTCAAAGCTTCAAACAGAACACACCAATGAAGTCATTCTCTAGAAACAAGACAAGAAACACCAACTAGAACAATAGTCAGATTGACTGCTTCCATCCAACCGATAAACCCACGTGACTGAAAATAGCACCCACAGCTTGTGCTATTCTATCCAATCTCACATACCTCAAAGGTATCAACATTAGTAAACTCATGCTGCTCCAAAAACAACCCATCAATAGCATATGCAAGCTCCAAGTGCCAACCAGTCGAAGAAGACAAAACACAATAGGAACTCCCATTGTCCGAGTAATCAAAAGACATCACAAGTCTACCAATGACGACATATAGAAAATATAACCATGTATTACCAAGGAAAAATCCAAATGACATGCACATCTTGCAACAAACCGCTAAAAGTGACATTTCTCTCACCACAAACCTTCACGGCCACAGAGAGAAACTTTGTACATCATCTTCCTATAGAACATCCTCCTACATACACTTCTAACAGCCAGCTATGTCAAGAATGATCTCCTTCACATCCAAAAAGAAAAGCCTTAACATCATCCATCCATTCAATCACCAAGATCAAACCAACTTTAGAAACATTGATGTAAACCTCTCAAAGAAGACCAAACTACATCATTTCCCATTTCAAGAAATCAGCCCATACATTATCTCCTACCAATTTTCATTAGTAAATAACACAGGAACTCAAGGAAATAAATGAAACTATACAACTTCCATTATGAATCCTCTAGAACCACTAAACAACAATTCAAGATCCATATCATGAAAGTAAACATAAAACACATCTGAAAGATATAAAGGTCTAAATACCTCTCAAATAAACTGTCGAGTAGACCAAGAGTCAGAACAAGAATACTCCTTCAAGATATACAAGCCATCATGACTAATCCAAGAGCTATCTCCTCATAGGTCTCTTATCAAACTCATGTTCAACCAAGGTGTATGCTTCTCATACTTTCTGCTAGAAAACTTCATTTAGAATACCAATCAACAACACTTCTCTCATAAGAGAAAAATAGCCTCACCTTATTCTCCATGTATCCATGAGTACTAGCAACCGATCATCTCATGCTAAACTTCAACTGTATTACTGAACTATCATGAAGTATCAAGCAAATAATCAAAGCACCCAATACACAAAGAATTACCAGACCACTGTCAAAGCTCCAATCATATGAATCAGGAACTTATCATGACACCATGATCTACATATCCCCATAGGAGATACCATGCTTCAAGTGACTTCTCCATTGTCTCAAGTACAATGCACAATGCAAAAACTCCAATGCACAAACAAGAGTATACATGACATAAAGCAAACAGACTCAAAACCAACATCACCTGTCAAGCACCACCAATACCTCAACCAAAGACTCCAAGCGTCCTCCATGGTTCCAAGATATTGCACATCTTCAAATAATGTCCATGAAAATGCGAAAGAACCCTTCTGCAGCAACAAGATCTAAGAGCTCTCCCAAGAAATATCTGCAACACTAAAGAAGACCATTCACCACCATGTGATGAACCCACAGTCACTGCTAGAGCTCCCACTGAAATGTGACACATGAGCTCTCCAAGCATCATGACCAAATGCTTCAGGTTCCCATAACTAACTATTCAGGTACTCAAGAATATCCATCCTCTCATCTCAAAATAGTCACACCAATGCACAAGTGACCACAAACAAGGCCAGCTAAGAAGTTTGCACCAGCAATGAATCAACCTCGTGGATAAAGAAAATCGGCATCCAAGTTATCTCACTGCAGCCAATGGGTAGCTAATCCACCAACCGCATAACTCATAGATCACAAACATCGAACATGAAAACCCATCATCACATTGGAAATTGCAACACTGAGATATCAAAGAGGATAACCACATAGACAACATGACTCAAACACCAGATCACACCAAACCTGATTTTCCAATCATGTCTACAACGAGCACCATAGTCAAGGAATCCACAAGCATCACCATAAGAATGCTAAGTGAAAAATCACGTACCAACACTCCCATGCAAAGAAGAAAACACACCTCCTCAAACCATGTATAAAGCATGCATGTAGAACTACAACTATCTCATCCAGCAACACCCCAAAAAAATAAGGGTCTAGAAAATAGCTTAACAACAACTCCACATAACCACAAGTTTTGCTTAACCATGTAAAACCTGCAAAACCACAAAGCCATGCAAGTACAAAACATCCTTAAAAGGAAAACATTAGTTTAGGAAATCCAGGCCCCTTTCAGGCCAAATCTAAACCACCAACATGTACGTACATCCGAGAAAGAGAAAGGCTATTTCAGAGGCTTGCAAATCATCTTAGTGATTAACTCCATAGCATTCAAGCATTCGAGGTTAATCAGGAAATAGTGCCTTCCAACACAAGGAGCCACCACCTAGCATAAGCACTCTCTTGCATGGCTGAGAAACAACCTAGGCTTCTCCATATCAACCAGAAGCCTGTCACACAAACACCCAATATGAAAGCTTTACTGCTACACAACCACGAAGTAAAGAGATCCACCTCATACTTCAAGGTTATACCACTACCAGCCAAGAGACATAAATCACAACATGATCAACTCCCTTTCCTATCTTGACCATCCTTCAAGCTGCATGCTGTTTCAAAATACCACAACGCTTCCACTCATCAAGGGATCAATAAATCAATTCATTCCTCCAGATTTCCTCTAGCTTAAAAAATTGAGAAATCTTCACAAGAAAAATACCCAGAACCAACAACTAGAAGAAAGCTTTGATACCACTTGTTGGGAAATCTAGGGCATCTCAACGTAACCTCCATGAGCAGTAGTTCCTTCAGTAACTTTATTTCATCACATTACTTCGAAGACACGTACAACTATGTCCTAAAGCGGAAGCATACATAGTTCATTTCCCACATTGATCCTTCTGAGAGAAGCACATGTAAATTCAACAACATGCATTAACAGATTCTACTACAAGAACCAACAGACATGAAAGATGAGACAACAAACCAGAACACAAAGATTTGTGTGGGGAAAATCCTTTCAGGTAAAAAACCCCACACTCCAAAGATCGAGCAATTGTATTATTCAGCAACAAACGGTTACAATAAAATTTTAGGCTCTTATCCTTTTCAGAGATTACATCTTGTTCAACTAGATACAACTTGTAGCAACTGATCAACCCATCTGACCATACAAGCTTCGCACTGTTTCAATACCCTCACCCAGTATACAGTGCAGATCAACAAGAGAGAGATCAATCATGATTCATGATCAGGAGAGATTCCAACAGAACCCTGCTTCTCTCATCTTTTGCTTCAGCCTTATGGCCTTGGCCTTTCAGCCAACCACACAGCCCTCTCTCTCTGTTTTATGTTCTCTCTTTCTCATCAGCTCTGGCTTTTCACCACATGCTATAGAACATCGAATGCATACATATATGCATTCATTCTCAACAGGCTCAATGAATCGGTTCATTTCCAACTCTCAGATCAAAACTGTCGAATCATCTAGCTCAGCATTGTAGATGTTTCAAATTCCTTGCATAGAAGATAATATGTCCGGGTCATACCATGTAGGATAGTCTTTCACTCGGTCAACAATGATCAACTTGTGTCGCATGTCGGTGAGACACTAACCGTGTCTCCATGATGCCACAAGACTTGTCAAACGATATCACCAAGAGTCATCCCTATCGGCAAGAGGTTACATTGAGTCCAGAAATCTATTGCTAAGACTTTGCCATGTCGCCAAGACCTCATACCGATGATCACCACTTGTATCGCTATCGCCAAGACCATCGTTGTTTGATGAGACATCATACCAAGGCTCAAGAGTCACATCAACCTCAGCAATCCCATTGGCAAGACTTCATAACGAGATCTTCATGTTATACCGAAACATCCCAGTCAGAAAGACATATCGCTTTCGCTGAGACATTACTCCGAAGTCTTCAAGTCATACCAAGTACCGAACAGTCGCCAAGAGTCATACCAACAATAGACACTAGTAAAATTTTGAAAATAAATGACTACATGACTAAAACTTTTAGTCAATTGACTAAAACTTTTAGTCACATGACTAACACTAGTAGAATTCAAAAAATAAATGACTAATTTGGTCATTTATAAGTGACTAATTTGGTCATCAGGTAAAATCACAACTAAATGACTAAATAAATGACTAATATCAGACAAATAAAAATGTCTAAATAAATGACTAATTAATTGACTAAATTAATGACTAAATAAATGACTATTACTCTTTTTTTTTCTTTTGAATTTGATCATAATCCATAGAGCTTAAGCCCCCCTCATGGGAACCCTACCTAAGTAGGTCATTTGGCCACCTAGGTTGCTTGATGCACCAAAAATACCTATTGCGTGGAAGGCATTGGCTCTCGATGTAGTCTTAAGGCCTTCACATATTTTATAAAAAATATTAGCATTTACATTCTTTAACTTTTATTACTCATTATGTTAATGAATCATTAATGTTTTTAACTATGATTTGAAGCCAACTTGATTTTCATGTTGTGTTAGCATGGTCAAATGTATCAAAGAGCAATTGTGATCGCAATTGTGATCAATTTCACTAATTAAATATGATTTAAACAATCAAATTGCATTTTGAGGGCTATCTTTCATTTCAAAACACAAATAAAGATGACTAAATAATTAGTCACACATAAAAATTAGACAATATGACATTAAAGTGGTTAATTAAAAAAAATTGAATTAAGGGAGTGTATTGTATTATGATATAATATAATAATAATAATATATTATATTACAATACAATATATTATAATAATAAATTATAATATAATATGATATTATATAATATATATTATTATATAATATTATATTATTATTATATATATAATATATTATATAATAATATAATATAATTGTTATATTATATAATATAATATAATATTTAATATTATAATATAAATGTAATATTATAATATATTTAAAAGCGATAGATTTAATTTTGAAATCAAAATCAAATGAAGTAAAGAAATGAAGTAAAAAAGTGGGAAAGTGGGCGATGGTATTTGATTTTTCCAATAAAAATCATAAAAAGGTACCTATTTTCTTTAATACAATGCGAAAAATCAACCATTCAGTCTAGGGTAGTGAAAAAATCCTAAATCAAAAAGAAACCGAGCCCTAATCTCATTTCATTTTTCACTTGTATTTTTGGAGAAGAAACTCATTCCATTTTTCACTTGTAGTTTTGGAGAAAACTCAACACCGCCATGCCTGGGTAGGGTTTGAGAGTGGAATGGTGACTCATTATGTTGTTTTTGATGATTTTCCTAAAAAAAAAATCTTGCAGAGGTAAATCTTTGGTTTTGAAACTGAAAAAGTATTATCCATTTTGAAGCATTTTATCGAGCTCAGTCGCGACTGAGTATTTTTTGTTGTATTTCCTTTTCTTACCATTTGTTGGTATCTCTCCTCTTTGTTTGACCGCCATTGGAGTATCTTTGAGGCTCATTTATGAAGAGTTTGGAGGGCATCTCCTGTACAACGTTTTTGTGTAAGTTTCATTATTCTTATCTCTTAAATTTCTATGAGAATAGGCTCGATTCAAGCTCAGTAGAGGCAATATGATAAAAACCCTTGTATCTCCTTGCACAAATCTTGATGGGTTACTTTCTTTCTGTAGAAAATGTAAAACTTTGCACTCTCAACTTACTATTTTCATTATTTTGAGGGATTTTTGTGTTCTAATGGTCGTGACCTTCATAGCATTCTGGGCATTTTTCTTTCTGTTCATTTTCTCTTCCTCATGGGTGTGTGGTAGAGACCCAATACTCAATAAAACAAAATTTTGTATACTTGATGTTTCCACAAAGGAAACTCAAAAAATTATATAAATGGCATGCCCTAAAATTCTTTCTTTAATTTTCTTTTATGCTTTTCATCCAAGTAACGTGTCTAATTGTGAATGGGATGAATGATAGATTGAACAAGAGTAGCCAAAGTGTGTCTGAATTCCGAGAGAGCACCTTCATAACTGAGAGAATTATTATATTTATTGGAAATCTTGATTTTAATAGAGGGCTTTGTTTCAGCTTCTTTCCACTTAATATCACAACTTTTGACATTTCCTGAAATCTCTGG
Organism: Sequoia sempervirens; assembly: GCA_007258455.2. Taxonomy (NCBI): domain Eukaryota; kingdom Viridiplantae; phylum Streptophyta; class Pinopsida; order Cupressales; family Cupressaceae; genus Sequoia; species Sequoia sempervirens. Next base: position 4,522 of record VDFB02022754.1, on the reverse strand, counting down.
CCTATTTTCATTCATTTTCAGATTTTGTTCTTGAAGTAGATTTTGTAAATAATCTAGGCTTGTATTCTTGAACCCATTTTATTCTCACAGTGCTTTCAATAATTTCGAGCACATTCATAGCTTCATAGTGTATCTTCCATTCACTAAGTTGATAATATACATTTAAGTTTTTTTGAAGTTTTTAGTTTTTCTTAAATAATTTTATTACAATAGAATTTTAGTTATCAAGAGACATTCTAATATTTTTTTTAGTTTTTCTTAAATAATTTTATTACTAGCTTAGTTTTTTCGAATCAATCTTTCTTTTTTAGTTTTTCTTTTTCATTAGAAAAGAAAAACTAAAAAAGAAAGGTTACTTTTATATCTAAATTAGTAATTGTTAAATTAGAAATTAGAATTTAATTTAAATTTAGAATGAAATTTAAGTTTTTAGTTTTTCTTAAATAATTTTATTGCTAGCTTAGCTTTTTTGAAGCAATCTTTCTTTTTTAGTTTTTCTTTTTCATTAGAAAAGAAAAACTAAAAAAGAAAGATTGCTTTTATATCTAAATTAGTAATTGTTAAATTAAAAATTAGAATTTAATTTAAATTTAGAATGAAATTTAAGTTTTCAAGATATTGTGGTGATTTGATTTAAAGAATAATACAATAATTGAATACAAAATAGAAAAAGTAGAGATTATTTCTTTTGCAAATACATTTCTTTTGAAATATCACTAATTCTATGCATTTTTTAATTTATTAGACTTACTTTGATAATCTAGTAATATATTTAAGATATTACTTTGATATTTATTCTTTTGCAAATGCATTTATTTTGCAATATCATTAATTCTATGCATTTTTATTTATTCAACTTACTCTAATGCTTGTGGGTATCTACTTTTAAGATATCCATTGTTTATGCTACCTAGTAATATATTTATTTTTTGATTGTGGATAGGTATAGAGCAAGGAGAAAATGCAAAACCAGTGCATTACTGGATGCATTTACTGCCCATCTCATGTGCAATAGTGGCATCATTGAAGACATACATTCACACCATTTAATTTTAGTTTTTTTTTTTAATTTTAAAAGTATAATAAATTAGCAATTTGCATACTGCAAAAGATTTTGTATTCAAAACTCTATATATAGAGTTCTTTGTAACATATTTTATATACAGTTTGAATATATAGGGAATTATTTTCCAATGTTGTTTCAATCTCAAATTTGTTGAAGTTTTAATAACATAAGAGCTTTAAAGTTTTATATTATTCAATCACAACAGAATTTTCTCTTGGTTTGAAATTTCATAGAGTAGTTATTGTAATAGCATTCTCCAAACATAAGAGTTTGCATACACATTTGAAAGAAGTATTTCATAAATGACTAAATAAATGATTAACATGACTCAACCATGACTAAATAAATGACTATATAATGACTACCATGACTAAATAAATAACCAATTAACAATAATCAATGACTAAATATATAAATAAATTAATGACTAAATAAATCACTACCATGACTAAATAAATGACCAATTACCAACGATCAATGACTAAATTAATGACTAAATCAATGACTAAATAAATGACCAAATCAATGACTAGATAAATGACTAAAATAGTTTTGTCATAAATTTGGCCGCATTATAAATGACCGGCAATAAACTACTAATGGTCATGTGACCAAAATTAGTCATTTATATGCAATTTTTAGTAGTTTATTTAGTCATATATTGTTGTTTATATACTAGTGAGACTACCTCATCGGCAAGACAATCACTCTTCACCAAGACATCATACTGATGCCTTCAAGTTACACCGCAATGCTCCACTATTGGCGAGAGAATCAACCTTTGACAAGAATTCTTACTTAGGCTTCCACATTACTCCGATGAGCATCATTCACCAGGAGTCACATTGAAGACATCCAATAGTCGGCAAGACTTTCCGCTATCGATGAGACATCACACCGAAGCAAGTCTTTCGGCCAAGGGTCACCCCAATGTCTTCGAGTGTTACATTGTTGCCAAGACAAACCTTCATTGGTAAGACTTCACATTGAGACCTTTGTGTCATTCCAAAGTGTTCACCAGTCGACAAGACTTATCGCTTTCGCCAAGACTTCATACCAAAATCTTCAAGTCATGCTAAGCACCAAACAACAGTCAGAAAGACTTCTAACTTTTTCTGAGAGTTCTTATCAAAGTAACATGTTACATCGATGACACAAGTGTATAACCATTTGGCGAGACAACCCTCCATCGCTAAGACTTCATATCGAAGCAAATGGGATACACCGATGACTCCAATCATTGTAGGTCTCCCTGACATCCGCTAGGAAATAAACCGTCGGTGAGACATACCCCCTGTCGCCAAGAGATTTTCCTGAGTGTTCAAGTCACCCTGATGACTCCAAGCAAAAGCTGTCAGCAAGACATCACCCTGTCGCCAGGAAAAATTCTGATAGAAGCAAGTCATACCGATAGTTCCATTGGCTAGACAGACCAAAGGTCATGCCGATATCGGCCAGACTTTCTACTATCACCAAGACATCATCCTGAATGTCCAAGGGTACGCCGAAGGTTGCTGATTATGTCGATCGCCAAGACATTCAGGAGGTCACAATGATAGTCCAAGATCAATTAGCAGATTGGCCAGACATCTCCATAGTGTCACCGAAATTGCTTCACAAGAGGTTTCAGCCTGTGGGATTGAGGCACACAATTCCAACATTTTAATCCTTTTGTGTTGTTCTTTTTAGAGCCCAAACGAAATTAGTGAGTCCTAAAGAGCTTGAAGAAACAAAAATCCTTAGACTTGGAATTATAATTGTTTCTAAAAGTATCTAAAGACACTTGACACACTAGAGAAATGATGTTATAATTGTAAATTCTCCTTGCTCTTCCTTATCTCCACCTACAAAAACTGATTAGTTCAAGGAACACAGAGGTAGAAAATAGGTTAATAGTTCAAGATGACCAAAGGAAAAAAGGCAGATTTCAAAAAAACTTGAAATTTAATCTTTTACCCCACCCTAGTGGTTCAAACCACATATGTGTCACAATTTAGAAGGGCCAACAATGCTATATGGCACTGCTAGGACTGACAGTGGTGGTCTATAGCAAAACCAAAGAACACAATTGCAATGCTATTTTGGCAATCGATGCAATCTAGAATTCAGAATCCTAGAGATGGAGAAATGGTCAAGAATTGCAATTTGGAAATTTGAATTTATAGGCAGGAAGACCTCATTGACAGAGTTTGGAGTTTGCAACATCGTTGTATGGCACCGCTGGACTGGTAGCATTGTTGTATGGTGTCGTTGGACTAATAGCAGCGTAGTTTCTTGTAGGCAAAAAAAATGTGTTAATTTCTTCAGATTCTCCCTCCCTATAGCACCAAAATGTGAATGGCTATTGTAGACCCACACAAACATAACAAACAATCACATAATTAGATCCATATGCAAGTTTAAATCCACATTACCCATAGAGTTCATTTACAATGCATAAAATAGGAAATAAATGAAGAACACAACAAAGAAAGCTATTAAATCCTATTTTAGCATGCAAACTCTCAATCCCATGGGGGAATTGGTGCCATTTTTATGTGGAAAATGGCCCTTTCCCAATCCCTTGTAAGCTGTGTGATGACTTGATGAAGAGTTTATGATCCTTGGTTGAATTCCTGCATAATCTAGCTATGAAAATGAGAAAATGGATGAACAATGGATGAGAAAATGCAAAATATGAAGATAATGTCTTTGCATGAAGTTGTGGATCCAAAATACAAGTGAGAGCCTCTTATTTATAAATGAGAATTTTAGAGAATGAGGCAAAAGGGATGAATGTGGGATTAATCATGTCAAACAATGGCCAAATGCCACTTGTCAAGATGTGAGAGGAGGAAGGTTGAACACATTTTGATGAATGTGCACAATAAATGATATTAGGTGGAATTTTAAATTTATGAAATGACAAGTTGGAGGGATAAAGGAATGAAGTTAATGCCACTTGTCTCAAGGAAAAAGGACATGTAAGAGGGTTAAATGCTTTGATGGATGTACAAACCCTTTTGGAGGGATTTTTCAATTTTGGAGGAATATTCCCTTTTGATGCCATGTTGAGAGAAATTAGAAGATTTAATAAATCAAAAGAAATGATTTATTGAGAAAGTTGCAAAATCTAGATGATTTAGGTCATTAAGATTAAATTAATAAATATTTGATTAATTTAAAAGGAGATTAGTTGATTTGGCCATTTTTATTTAGATTTTTGGATTGAATTAAATAAAAATGAGAGGAAAATGATTGACTTAATTAAATAAAGATTTTTATTTATTAAAAAGGGGATGATGTTAGATTTAAATCAAATAAAGATAAATTTATTTAATTTAAATGAGATGACTTTAGAGATTCAATTAAATAGAGACTATAGGGTTAATTAAATATAACTGATTTATTTAATTAACAAGAGATGATGACTTAATTAGATAAAGTTGATTTATTTAATTAAGGGATGAAATGTGA
>VDFB02022753.1:0-28261 GCA_007258455.2 Sequoia sempervirens | reverse complement strand
CCTTTAGATCTCTTGAATGCAACATCTTCAAATGTAGCATCCCTACTGATCTCTAACAGTTTCTGACCTGGAATGTAAATCCTGTAGGCTTTTGAAGACTCACTATAGCCCACAAATATTCCCTTCTTGCCAGATGGTTCCAGTTTAGTCCTTTTATCTTTAGGCACATGGACATACACAAGACAACCAAAGATTCTTAAATGATTGACTTCAGGCTTCACACTTGTGAATGCTTCTTCAAGAGTCATGTTCTCCAGGCTTCGATTCTAAACATACACAGCCGTTCTAGATGCTTCAGCCCAAAGGAAGGTTTGCAAGTCTTGATCATGAATCATGGCTTTAGCTGCTTCTATAATAGATCTGTTCTTCCTTTCTGCAACACCGTTTTGCTGTGGATTGTAAGGGACACAAAACTCCCTCTTAATCCCAGCCTCGACACAAAAGTTACGGAAGCCTCCAGAGATGTATTCTCCTCCGTTGTCAGATCTCAGAACTTTGATCCTCTTCCCGGACAAGTTCTCTACTTGAGCTTTAAATTCCTTGAATTTCTCAAGTACTTCTTTAGATTCTTTAGTCTTTAAGAAATAAATCCAAGTCTTTCTAGAGTAGTCATTAATGAAAATTACATAATACAAGAAACCACTCAAAGAAGCAACAGACATTGGACCACACAAATCAGAATGAATAAGATCTAGAATACATTTAGATCTACTTTCACTACTATGAAAAGGACCTTTAGTATTCTTACCCAATGCGCATCCTCGACGAGTGCCTTCATGCACCTAACTAAGTTTAGGAAGGCCAGTGACCATCTTCTCCATTGTTGGAAGTGCTCTGAAGTGAAGATGAGCAAGTCTTTTGTGCCAAAGCTCACCTGAACTGGTGGAATCATGCAACAAGGCCTGTATTGGACGAGTGGAAAGTCTATAGAGACTCTCTTGCTAAACACCAGTCACTCGGGCAATCTTGATGCTAGAGTTCTTTGGCCATGCAAGAACTTTTCCTTCAGAGAATGCAACTTGATATCCCTTGTCCTCCAAAGCTGAAATTGAGACAAGGTTCCGCTTGATGCCTGGTACAAATAGCACATCGCTCAACTGAAGAGAGATGTCGGAATCTAAGTGAAGAGAGGAGGTTCCAACACCTTTCACAGAATAGCATGCATCATCTCCAATTATGACTTGAAAACCTGTATCTCTCTCCACCAAATCTGAAAGATGTTCTCTAAAACTAGTAATGTGACGAGAGGCGCCACTATCAATCAACCAAGTGTTGCTATCTGTTGGAACATTGCTTGATAGGGCATAATAGAATAGAAATCCACTTGAATCCTTCTGAGGAGAGATCTCACCCACATCCGCAATAGAAGCATGTTGTTTTGGTCTAGTTGGACAATCTTTCACATAGTGACCAAACTTGTCATATCTGAAGCACTGTTTATGGGAGAGATCCTTCTTCTTCTTAGATGCAGGAGCACCATCTGATCTTTTATCTCGGTTCCTCTTGAGGTTGCTTTTCTTCCCTTCTCTTCCTTTCTTCTTTGAAGATTGAGCGACAAGTCCATGAATGTCTTCATTGGTAGAACTTTTCCCATTGCCTCTTGCTGCTAATCTCGATTCCTCTTGAATGAAATCTGCCCTCAGACAATCAAACTTGGGTAGTTTTGATCTACCACTGATACCTTGGATAAATGGCTCCCAAGATTGAGGAAGACCATTGAGTGCCAACATGACCAAGTCCTTATCATCAACCATATGACCAATGGTACGAAGCTGATCTCTCAACTCGGTGATCTTCAAGAAGGAGATGACAGAATCTCCTTTTGCCATCTTGATGTGATGAAGTTGTTGCCTCAATGCAAGAGCTCTGCTTGTACTATTGATCTCATACATTTCCTCCAAGGTCTTGAACATTTCTCTTGTTGTCTTCAACTTGGAGATAATCGGCACAAGGTGGTCCTTCACAGAATCAACCAAAATCTTCTTTGCCTTAGTGCCATTCTTCTTCCATTGTGACTTCTCATTCTCATCGGAAGGCTAGGGAACTTCGCTCTCCACGAACTCAGCAATCTCATTTTCTTCCAATGCAAGCAACACTCTAAACTTCCATGAGGTGAAGTTGGAAGCACCTTCAAGTCTATCTTCAACCTTGAGCCTGTTCACCATTTTCGAAGATAAGATAGACACAAGAAGATGAGAACAAGAGTGGAAAATAACACTGCTTATGTAAATCTGATCACGATCTTGCTTAAACCCGCTCTAATACCATGTTAGTTTTAGGATTAGAAATTAAATAAGCAGATTTAGAACACCTTAATCAAATTAACGCAGCATATAACCTGGGAAAGCCCTCCAACTTGAGGGAGAAAAACCCAGCAACAATATATCACTTATATATTGAATAAGAATCAACAATTCTCTTTACAATGCGGCCGATCACAAGGCCAAATATCAGCACCAAACTTGATGCAATCTCAGACAATAATATCACTCTTCTTTGATAATGAATTCAGCCTTCTTGTAAACTTCGACCTGAACTTGAATAAACTTGCACGCCTATGATATCGAATAATGAATGGATGAATGTATATATAAATATTCAAATGAACAATGAGCAACTCTCATATATACATGATGGAGAGGAGATCGCGTCCTTTCAAGGAAAGAAGTCGGCCTCATATGAAAAGTCGTAACTCCATAAAGGTGGCAAATATGAAGTCGGCCTCGAACAAATTTATTTAACAATAATTAAATATTATATTGTTCTCCAAGTGAAGTGCCTCTTCACTTAATAGTGACCCAATAAATTAAATTGCTAATAATGCTATATTTAATTTATAGCTTCATAAGTTGGGGCTGGAAGTTGAGGTCCGACGCTGCAACATCAACAGGCAGAAGGCGAAGTTGGTGAGCCATTAATGGGGGATTCATCGCTTTCACAACACGATCCTATGGCTGAGAATCCTATTGAGGATGATTTCACTACTTTGGAAAGAGAGGCAGCAGAATGGAAAGCAAAGGTTTGATAGGGCAGAAGGCAAAGTTGGTGGGCCATTAAAGGGGGATTCGTTGCATTCACAACACAATCCTATGGCTCAGGATCCTATTGAGGATGATGCAATTATACCATCCAATTCAAAGACACCCACCCTATAGCAAAAGGTTTTTTGAACTTTAGTCATAGAAGAAATTTATAGATTATGAATAATGAAATTATAACTTGTAACTTTCATTTATATTGAAACTTGAAGTTTATATGTAATAAACTCTAATTTCGATCTATGCATGACGGAAATCATTAATATGTTCCATAAATTTAGTAATTTCCATGTTTTGGAGAGACATTGCTACAAATTTATTTGTTCTTTAAATGTTCAGAAAATTTGCCAAGTTTTTCCCTAAGCTTTTGAAAATTCTTGGGTCTGCCAAATTATTCTCAAGTCAAAGTTTTTCATCTATGATTTGGACTGGCACTGGACTCTAAAAATGTAGGAATTTCTCACTTTTGCTTGTTAGATGTGAAGGGGTTTCCATGGACCTTCTAGCATCCATTTTGGAATTCTTGGTCCATTGACCCTATGCTTGGTTGATATGATGCAACTTCTTGGGGAAAATGAGACTTTGTTGGAAATGAAGATCAGTCACTGATGCTTCTTTGGAAGATTGCCTTGGTAGTGATTATGTCAATCCCAAGACTAGAGAAAACAGCAGTCTTCAGAGATAAATCATATTCAGAATCTAGAGTATGGTAAAATAAAAAGTCCTGTTATCTGAAATGATCAATGCATGGAAGAATGACAAGCATATCTCAGATCCTGCTGGTCAAGGATTGTCAAGATGAATTAATGAGGCATAAAAATTTCATCAAATAAAAGTATCATACTTAATAAATAGCATTTTGCTGAGCTGATTTCTGGATCTGATTGTGTGAAATATTTTTGCATATATTTCACACAATCAGATCCAGAAATCAGCTCAGCAATAATCAATATGGATCGTATTACGCAAGTAATTGGTAAATTATTTGATGTATTAACAAGAGCGAGACGCTCAATAAATAATGTACAAGATTTACAAAACTGGAAAGTTTCTAAAAAGAAACTCCAGATAAGATCGGAGACGATCTTATCTCTATCTTTACAATATCTTACAATATTGAGCATTAATAAATAAATAAATAAACATTATTTTAATACCCTCCCTTAATGCTCAATCTATTTACTACACCAAGATGCCCCCTGAATTTTACAAACTTATCTGTACTGAGCGACTTGGTGAGAATGTCTGCTGTCTGATCCTCTGTCGGAACATACAGCAACTGAACTGATCCGTCTTCAACCAGCTTCCGAATGAAATGACAATGAGTTTCCACATGCTTGGTTAGCTCATGGAAGACAGTTCTTGGCAGGATTGAGAACTCACGTTATCCATGAGAACAAAGGAGTGGACCAGCTTGAGATATTTACATATGCACGCAAGCATCGGTAATAAGCCCTCACATCTTTGCTTTCTTGCTCCAGATACTCATACACGTAGAGGAGAGAGCCCTTTCTTTGCTTCTGTACTAGTCCATGTATTTTAGGATCTAGCTGAACACATACCGGATGTTGATTTCTGTCATCAAGCCAGACACCTTAATCTGAATCTGTGAACGGTTTAGGATCGTGACTCGGTGTACAAAGTCCAAAATCGGGGAGTGCCCTTCACATAGCGAGCTGCGGCAGAACGCTGCAATGATAAATGGCAGGTGTCATGAGCGTGATATGTAGCTCCTTTGCAAAACTCCGTCCAGTCTAGTAGCGACAAGATAGATGAAATTTTGCCCTACTAGTTGCACGAACAATGTTTCATCTACCCGCAATTGAATCGGACTTAGCTGACAATTTAAGCCCTTTTCCATGGGTGTAGAGGCAGGTTTGCAATCATGCATTCGGAACTTATCCAGAAGACTTCGAGCATACTTGGACTAGGAGATGAAAATGCTGCTCTCTGTCTGCCAAACCTCAACACCTAAACAATAATGCAGGAGGCCCAAGTCTGGCATGTCAAAAGTTTTGCACAAGTCCTGTTTGATCTCAGTGATCAAAAGTGCTGAACTGCCAGTAATGATCAAGTCATCCACGTAGACAACAACAAGTAGAATCTCATTACCAGTATTCTTGACATACAGGTTCGAGTCAGATGGACTCCTCTGAAAACCATGATCTGTGAGGTACGTGTCAATCTTAATGTACCAAGCTCGAGGAGCCTGTTTCAGGCCATAGAGTGCCTTGACCAATCTGCACACCTTCTGTTCTTGACCAGCAACTTTGAAACCTGGAGGCTGCGTCATGTATACTTCCTCTTTCAACTCACTGTTGAGGAAAGCACTCTTCACATCCATCTGATGGACCTTCCAACCAAATTGGGCTGCTAAGGCAAGGACGAGCCGTATGGTACTCATTTTGGCTGTAGGAGCAAAGGTCTCCTCATAGTCAATGCCTTCTTTCTGTGAGAACCCTCGTGCAACCAGACGAGCTTTGTACTTGTCAAGGGTTCCGTCAGCTTTGTACTTCACCTTGTACACCCATTTGCAGCTAATGGGCTTCTTCCCTGAAGGAAGATTGGAAAGGACCCAAGTGTGATTCTTCTGAAGACTCTGGTATTCTGATTCCATTGCCTTTTCCCACTCAGGTATCCCTTTTGCCTCTGAATATGTCTGAGGCTCATAAACATTGTGAATGTTGGCCATGAGAGCAAAATTTACTGTAGACTGCTGTTTGCTCTTGTTTCTGGATGATCTACCCTCAATGAGCTCATCAGCATGAAGATCACTGATAGTCTTAGCCCACCATTTTGGTCGGAGAGTAGATGTGCCAACATCAGATGCAACAGGAGGAGCTGGATCTGGTTGTGGATCTGGAACAGGTTCAGCAGGGAGATGTTCATGATCATCTGGAGGAAACTCAGGTTGAGCATCATCAAAGACTAGGTCTTCGTCATCCCTCCCATCAGGTGAACCTAATGGAAGTCGGACACTCATATCAGGACCCTGTAGAGGCTGATCCTCTGAATGCTGAACAGGTGAGGAAGAGTGAAATGGACCTCGTTCCCCATCAAAGACAACATCTCGACTGAAGATAAGACGATCAGTGTCTATATCAATCAGCCTATATGCCTTGTGATTGTCACTGTACCCTGTGAACATGAGTTTCTGGCTCTTGGAGTCCGGCTTAATTAACGCTCACGGAATCCAAACATACACAAGGGAGCAAAAAACTTTCAAATGACTGATCCTAGGTTTGCGACCAGACCAAACTTCCTCAGGAGTCTTCCCCTTAACAGCATGAGTAGGTGACCTATTAAGGAGATAGACGGATGTATTGACGGCTTCTGCCCAAAACTTAGTAGGGACACTCCGGTGTTGCAACATGGGCGAGCCATCTCAACAATCGTCTGCGATTAGGTAAACAACACCGTTTTTCGAGGAGTGTAGGGTGTGGTTAGCGGCGTTTATCCCATGAGTATCCGCGAGAAGTTGGAGATACACTAGGAAGCGAATTCCCCCATTATCTGACCTAAGAGTTATAATACTTGAACTGGACTCTTTTTCAACTAAGGCCTTAAACTTCTGAAATACATTAAAAACCTCTGATTTCTGTTTAAGAAAGTACACCCACATTTTCCTACTGTAGTCATCAACAAAAAGTAGAAAGTACTTGCAACCAGTTACAGAAGAAACAGACATAGGGCCACAAATATCAGCATGAACTAATTGAAGTACCTTAGAAGCCCGCCAAGAGTCGCCATCCTTGAATGGTGTGCGATGCTGCTTCCCAGCCTGACAAGCACCACAAACGCCCTGATGCTGAGTCTGAATGTCAGGTAAGCCATCAACAAGTCCCTCCCGAGCAAGCTGAGAGAGATAGTGCACGTTCAAGTGCCCGTACCGCTGGTGCCAAAGACTGGTGACAGCTGAATTTCTGGCTGCCAAGGCTAACTCGGGAGAATCACCAGTGTCCACAAGCCTGTAAAGGCCATGATCCTCTATCCCAACGGCCACCGTTGTGCGAGTTTCTCGATCAACAATCGAACATCTATGCGAGCTGAATACCACATCCATCTAGGGAGAATGCCGCATAATCTGACTGACTGAGAGAAGATTGAGCTCGATATCAGGTACATAATACACGTTGAGGAATATGAGATCCCTCCCGCCAGACTGAACCTGAACAGTGCCTGTGTCGACAACTGTGTATTCCTCACCTCCTCCAAAGATTACTGAGTCAGTGCAAGGGGAAAAGTTTGTGAACCAATCACGCCTATGTGAGAAATGACGTGAGGCACCAGAATCTATGTACCAAGCAGAGGACTTGACATGGTCTGCGGGCCTTTTTGCCATCAGTGCATAAAAGGCAGATTCCTTCTGCTCAGAGTGCTCAGCGACATTCGCTTTCTGAAACCCTCCCTGCTTCTTTTGCTCAGAAGCCAAACTAGCACGACAATCTTTCTTGATGTGGCCAAATTTATGACAGTAATTGCACTGTATATTTTTCTTCTTCGGACTGGTGGAGCGCTGACTTGAGCCTTTCTGCTGTGAAGGCTGACCTTTCCCATGATGCTTCGACTGAGTTTTTGCTGCAAAGGCCTGCTCCGTGGAGGATGATGATTCACTGCTACCGAACTGTTGTCTCCAGCGATCCTGCTGCAACAGGATAGTGCACAAATTCGGAAACTTGAGATCAACATTAGCAGACGTAATGTTGAGGGTCTCTATGAAATGTTCATAGGACTTCGGTAAACTCTTCAGGGTGATCACAACCATGTCTTCCTCCTCCATTTTCCGACCAATCGCCTCCAACTGATCTCTGATCTCCTGGATTTTATTCAAGTGCGCTTGCAGAGTTGTCTTCTCATCCATCATGATAGAAAACAGCATATTCTTCAAGAAAAACGCACGGCTTTTGTCGGAAGTTTCATGCATATCCTTCAAGTGATCCCAGATCTCCTTAGCTGATTTTCGCAGTGGAATCTGAGGGAGCTGATCATCAGTAACCGAAAGCTTAATAAGCATGACGGCTTCACGATTCTGCTCATCAAATTTATCTTGATCCTTACCCGCCGCTTCAGGACGAGTAGCGTTGCCGAGGATCATCTGATCAAGGCAGCGGTATTCGAAAATTGTTAACATCCGCTGCTTCCAGGTGTTGTAATTTTGCCATTAAATCTGAAACGCCCTCCGGCATTAAATTATGGCCGTATCTTCCGCTTTCAGAGCGCAGCGAGGTGATGCGAAGAGGCGTGCGAAGCTTCGAGCCGCAATTCAATGCGAGAAAAATAGGGGCGATTAAGTGCAGGCTGCCGAAAGTCGATGCGGATGGCACAAAATTCGAGGCACGGAAAACGATGCACCCAAAAAATTCGGAGACCAACCCAGTTGAGCTCTCGAAAAACCCACCAGGAATCTGTGATCGAAAAAATTTTCTGACTTCAAAAAACGTGTCAAAAACCTGGACGAATTTTCAGGATGCCCTAGCCGCCATTGACAAACCAGAGAGTTGCAGAAAATAGCTTGAAATCTCAACAAAAAATTGCAGAAGGCTTGGACGCCCACGTTTCCCAAGACTAATGAAAAAACGCAGTCCAAAAAGACTAAACCAACAGCAAAAACGTGTCAAATCGCGTAGAAACGAAGTTGCGTGTAGACACGTGCAGAGATCTTTGTCGCGCGGCTTGCAGAAGACAAAAAAATGCCAGAAATCTGTCAAAACACTGCCAACAAGCAGAGACACGCGGGTCGTGAGCCAGAAGATCGACCAAAAATCGCGTTTCTCAGAAACACGCGTCCAAAGAAACGCGGCCTGGGCAGAAAAAACACGGCCAGAAAATGGCGAACATAAGAATGAAATCCGCGGCCAAGTAAACACGAAATCGCCCCAGAAACCCTCGAATTTCTTTAAACACAAATCTCCGAAATTCAGACGCCCAAGAAGTGTCGAAAATTTTCACTGAAAAAATTTCCAGGATTATAAAATTTTCAAAAGATCAATTATTTCGAAAAATCTGAACAAAATAATTTCAAAGAGAAATTATTAATTTTTCGAAAAAATTGGTTTTCTCAGCTCTGATACCATATTACGCAAGTAATTGGTAAATTATTTGATGTATTAACAAGAGCGAGACGCTCAATAAATAATGTACAAGATTTACAAAACTGGAAAGTTTCTAAAAAGAAACTCCAGATAAGATCGGAGACGATCTTATCTCTATCTTTACAATATCTTACAATATTGAGCATTAATAAATAAATAAATAAACATTATTTTAATAGATCGTGGAAACTTGATATCATTGATAAATAGCATTTTGGTTTCAGGAGAACGTATAGGTAGGAAGGTGTGGGATGGGAGATGCCATCAAGGCACCCCACTTCATCTTAACACTTGAAGACAGTCTAATCTCAACTTCATTAACAATTAATCTGAGCTTCTTTCACAAGGAAACACTTGATTTTATCTCCAATCGTTTCCCAATGTGGGGAAATTATTATAAATTTGATCAGCCTCTGTTTCAATGAATACTCTCCCCAGGTGGTAAACTTTGGCAATGGCAACCCAAGAGGCTCTCTAATTTTGGCTTCAACAAAAAATTTGGAGGCAAGCTCCTTCCCCCTCTCTAAGGGACAAGTGAGTGTTATGTGAGACATAATGGAATCAGGATGAACTGGATCTGAATTATAATTTTGCTCTGAAGATCTAATAAACAAAAATCTGTATAATCTAAATTCTCTCCTTCCCCCACCTGTGACTTGCCATGTGGAAAATTTGTGTTTAACAATGTGATGCAAGAGAGCAATTGCTTTCTGCCTGTTTTATCTTAAATGAATTTAGAATAGTTTTACCCTACTTTCGGGGCATGGAAGCTTATTTTCAATGGCCTATCAGGGTCTTTCGGGTTTGAACAGCTGCTCTGATCACATTTCTATGATAGAACCAGATTCATATACATTTGTGTATTGCTTCCACTTCAAAGTCAGACTCATAAGAGATGATATAAATGATGTGTGGGGCAAGAAACATGAGGCTGGACCCTGCAATAAGTCAACCCTTTAAGGAAAATCCAAAGTATCAGAGAAAGGCTGCTATGGAAGTAGCAAAAGACAGGGATGAGAAGAAACTAAGATAACAAAACAACCACTGTGCAAAAATGGAAAGAGGAAGAGGATTTTGTGGATCAAATTCATGCATAAATTTAGCACCCAAATGCCATAACTGGCAGAAGGACTGCATCAATGTTGGTCTCGAGCTAGATAGTAAGGTAACACTGCAATTAAATCAGAGATTAAAAACATAATGCAAGAGCCTAGTCAAACCTTTGGGAGAACTCAAAATGATAATGCCTGAAATCAGTATGCCACAGCTTTGACAGTCATTTCTGGAAATTCCTACAAGACAAACTGAATCAGGCAACCTGTGACAGGAGAGGAGATTAATCATAGAAAGATCCATTAATCAGTTCAAGATAAAAACCCATAAGACAATTCAGCAATGGTATCTGGAAGAGATCACCAATAAACTCAGTATAATTATACCAGCCGATGTGGTTGACCCTTATTCTCCCATATGCAATACCTGGGGGGACTGGCATTCCTACTAGAATAGATATCTTAAATAAATCTAAAAGATGCCAAGATATATCAGTCTTGAGGCACCTATATTGGATTTGTGACATAGGTTGGATAAGTGCCTCAAAATTGATATCTATCAGTGACTTTTAACTTTTAATTAGATGTATTTAAGATATCTATTCTACTTTACAGGTAGGTTTATGTAAATGGCTGTCAAATTTATGTTAAATGGTTTTTATTATCCACTCACTCCATTATAGCCCCCTTGCTGTCATTGGAGTTATGCCTACTGGCATAATTAACCTGTGCACTGACGGGGAGAAGGCATCCTAACACAAAGGATTGAACAATATGGGTGAAGACAATGAACTTTCAGCTAAGAGATTAGATGAAAAAATACTTTTGTATAAACTAATATGAGGTGCTGATTTCTTGCCCATCTGGATAGTAGCATACCATAGATTAGTCTCAAATCTCATTTTATAACACCTGAAAATCAATGAAGACATGGTGACAGGTCACAAACATGAATTTTTGCTTTTAATGATAACTTCAAAACCTTTAATATTGATGTCATGCTTCCATGCTCACCACCATCAGCACACATAATGGAATGGTTTTTCTGATGCAACTAAGTAGGACTGGGAATCTTGAGAGAACACAAAGATAAATGAGAGAGAGCTAGTGATATTTGTCTTCTTTTCCCCTCTTTGATGATAGTCCCAGGTTTATTTAGGTAAGTACAACGGATTCCTTTCTATTCAGTTGTGTGGTGATTGAGAGAACTGAGAAAACATGTAAGATAAATGAGAAAGAATTCTACATGAAAATGCTGACTGAAAGAAAGCTGTGTGAACTTAGTAATTTTCTGTCTGATCCCCTCTCTCCTTTATGGATATTCTAGAGGAGCCCTTGAGATAGAAGATCAAAATGAGAGGACTTTTGGTGAGCTTGAGCTTCTAAGTTTTCCTAACAATTTCATATTGTCAATTACCTGTCAAGGTGTAAATACCAACTGGCCTGAGTTGTATGGTAATAGCCAACATTTTTTTATGGGTCTGGAGTCTTGTTGATGTGTTTTTCGTGACCGCACCAACACAGAATAAAGTTGCCAATGGCTACCTGTTGATGTATGTTTTATGACACACCAAACATCAGAATAAAAATGTCCAAAGACACTCTATCCTCTCTTGAAAAACCACCGCGTATGCTAAGATTGCGAGAAGATCATATGGCGATTCCAAGGTTTCTTTTGTCGGGTCTCGACGTGTGGATAAGTTCAATGGTCGTTGTGATATGCTGGTAATAAACAAGGGGACTTACGCGAGAACAATCTTCACAAGTTCGGGACTTAGGAAATTTATCTTTAAAGGTTCTCAATTAGGACTTTCAATGGATCTCAAAAAAAATGGCAAAAGGAATAGGGTTTAGGGAATCTAGTCTACGCCTAAGAACTCAAGAGACAGTAAGGACTCGGTGAAGAGAAATAAACCACACTTTGTTTCGCCTCCTGCAGGACAACATACGCAAAATGGGTGCAATCTTCAAGGGGTTTGTGAGAATAATTTTCACACCTCGAATGAGGTTGAAGTTAAGCTTCCACGTTTAAGAGCTCAGGCTAACTTTACAAATCGAATGCAAATCATCCATTCGAAAAAAGTATGAGCTACACTTCACCATTGAGTCAATGCGATCAATCTCTCATTCAATTAACAACTTGCAAAGCAAATTCTACCTAATCTAACTTTAATTCTAATCTATGGTGGAAGATAATATGCAACCTCGCTTACTATTCAACAATAAGAAGTTATTCAAGGCAAATCATGCTCAAGAGCTTTTATCATTCAAAATAGTCTCAATGCGACAATATACATAATCTGTCTCCACACAAAATGAAAATGAGAGAGCACTAGTTTATATAGAGCCTCAAAAATGAAACGAAGGGCCGAGATTTAAAACAAGATTAACGGCCAAGATTATTACAACCAAACCCTAATTAGGGTTTCCCAAAATAACAAGAGTTAACCATTAGAAAACTATCAGAAAAGTGGCAGTTCCAGCTATAATCTAGGAGAGGCGTCCTTATCCATCTGAACAGCATTGTGCTTGGCGAATTTGGACACTACTGCAATGACCTCGTCCATCGTGACAGGCGGCAACATGTTGATCCGGAATTCAAGTCCGTCCAACTTCTCAGCACATCTAGCAAAAGTATATTCCCAATCTGCCTCCTACTTCTCAAAATCCTTTCGAATGGATGAGAGTCTTGCAGCTCTCGCAAAGTCCTGTCTCAAAAATGGTCCAGTGGTCGAGAAGAAAGTTTCTTGAACTTTATGCTTCAATCTCTCAAACTGCATGTCGTTCTCCCGGATGACTTCACGGTTGAACACATCTGTAGTTATCATGCAAATCTTCTCCTGGATCTTCCTGACCTGTTCTTCAATTCCAAGCCCATCGACTCTTGCCCTCTCCAAGACTTCTTCTCGTATTGTCACTGCCCAAAACCAGTGATGAAAATCATATGCTGCCCCTGCAGCAATCACCCTTTTATCAACTAACTCCTCTCTCGGAGTGCTCTTCAAGATTCTAAGGCTTGGAATAAGCCTTTCCTCCATATCCGGGATACCTTCCCACGCCTCTGCCACATCCATCAACCTGGAAAGAAATGAAGAGGTTCGTCCATAAGCAAGTGCCAACTTCTCCATGAACAAGGCCGCTTCCGTGCCTTCACTTGCCATCCAGTCTTGAGCTTCCTTGGCCGTCACCATTCCATGCTCGACGTCCCTAGTCACCTCCTGTGATGAATTGAGGAGAGGAGGAATGGTCGCATTGCCCCGATCAAGTGGCTAGGTCAAATGCTGTATATATTCTTTGAGACGCTTTACGACTAGATTCAATTATCTGACTGGTTATAGCATACCGTGGAGTGATTTTGTCCCTGCGGGTTTATCCATCAGGGTACCGCGAATGCATCTTAACGTCGCCTTCGCTCCCTCCAAATGGTGGAGAATTTCTTGGCAGGCTTCTTGATTGCGACTTGCTCCAACCTTGCCAAGAAATCGGCAATATCATCCTCCTCTTCTTGAGCTTCCACAGGTACCTGAATTTTCATTCTCTCTAACAGCCACTCTAGAATGGTCGACTGCTCAATTCCATCCTCTACTTGAACTCGCCCCGCTCGAACATCCACTATCCCTCCGAGGGCGGAAATCATTCCTTCCAAGCCACATCCCGACTTCCATGTCATTGTTCCAACTCTAAAATTCTGTGCCTCACAGGACGTTGTGCTCTTCATCATCTAGCTGGAATGGGTTCACCGCTTACTCGAAGCCACAAGATAAGTCTCGGAGCATTTCGACCAAGGAGTCGCTTCTATGGTAGCCACAAACTGGTCAATATTCCTGGATACCGCTGACTGAGAAGGTTCTCCTTTATGCCTCTTGGAAACAGGCTCTGCATTTGGCATTATTTCCTTCCTTTTCTCTCCAATCCCGACCAAGTCCTGATGGGATGCACCAGCATTAGCGGAATATGATTCTGATTCGCTCAACAGATCATATGTGAGCGTGATTCCTTTCTATCTCAATTCCTGAACATGATAATCAACCCACCACCGAATACTTAGTCATTGTGTCTCATTAGGGGTGGCTAGGGTCTCGCGTGTTCGCTCACCCACTTTTTTTTTACCGAGGGAGAGGTCGGCTTTCCTCAAAGCGAGGCTGGACGTGGTTTCCATCATCTTGAAGCTGATCAGGCACTCGACAGAACTCAATTGTTCTCATGAAATCCAAGGACATCCTGGACCACATTTTCCATCTGACCTCATATTCATCGGCAGCATTTGCCCAGAAATCCTCCAATTCCATCCTATGCTTATACTTTCTCCCTTCCACTGTCCAGATATTATGATGTGGGTCATAATTGACCCTGGACTTGTATGCCATGAAAGGGTACCATTGGATCTCCAACCGTGCACTCTCAGCTGCCTGTGCGGATGGACAGTACTCTAGCATGTTCCCGATGAAGAATGGGAAGGTGACGGACGCCTTCTTGGTCGGCCTCTGAATATTTTGGTACTCTTCTAGTTGTCTTAAAACCTCGAGCAATATCATCCGATTAGTCGGATAGATAGGCAATTTATAGGGATTTCCAATAAATCCCTGGATCCTGATGTATGTGAATTTAGGGAACTGGATGAACCAAGACCCATATTTGCTGATAAGACTTTTTGCTTCATGGCTCAGCCTTTGGTGCACTCCTCCTTGAAGCTTTCTCGCGATATGCATTAGAAATGCATCATGTACCCTCCTGAAGTGAGTCTTCTCCTTCGATTGGAGCTGAGGATAACAATCGTAAGGCCTGAGTTCGTTCTCCCGGTTGCCAATTTTGCCCTTGTAGATCAATCCTGGATACTTGTATGATCCGGCCAACAGGTATATCACATATGAACTCATATGAAAAGACTTGGTCTCTTCGAGGTTGATCAGTTGCTCATGGAGGTTGTCACTTATCATCCGTGACCAGTTGAACATTTTGACTCTAGAGGTGATCTCATCTATAAAATAGTACATCCAACTCTCAAAGAAGGCGCCTTGCGGGTTACCAGCTATTCTATTAAGCATCAGCACAATATCTCCAAAATCTTCCTTGAAATCTGTGCGGCGAGGTCTCTTGGGCAACTTCTTGATTGATGGCTTTAGCTTGTCCATCCAAACCTTGTTGACTGTTGTGGCGCATAGATTCAGTCAATCGCCGTGATAACCTTTTTGTTTCTTCATTGGTCTTGTAGACCGCTCATGAATGCCTGGATGCCAAGGTCTCCACTGTAACTTCAAGTGCTAAGACTCTTCCGCCGGGCGAGCACTGCCTTTTCGGCATCATAATGGAGAGAGCCCACTCCACCATCAACTCAAGACAAATCTATCACGGAGGAAATCCAACCGCTTGAATATCCCGGCTTCTAACCATTCGTCATATTGTTGTGGGAAGTCCCTTTCCCCGACCGTGACACTTTCTTAAATTTGTCGTATCCACATGTCCGGTAGGTCGCAGATTCACTTACATTCTTCCACTTTGAGATGACTTTGGTCTCTTTCTGGGCACCCTTGCTGGCAAACTTCATTTTCAGCTTCCTTGATAATCCGCCTGCCGTGTCCGTCAACCTGCAGTCATAAAATTAACATTATAAAGACTTTTCAAACAATTTAAACCTCGTGCCTTGGATTCGAAAATTGACTTTCAGCTGTTCAAATAATTAAAATATTGCGAAAAAGCAAGCTAAAAGTGACTTGGATGAAATTAAAAATTTTGCCAGAACTTCGTCAAGATGAAAGGACATAAAAAGATAGCAAATTTAATTGACCAATCACCAAACCTCAGCGAAGGACCGTTAAATGCAAATCAGATTTTAAAAAAATCTGATTTTTTTGAAAAGTGCGCCCCTCTTCAAGAAGAATTCAGCTTTGAATAAATCTCTTTTTTTTTTCCCGCAAAAAATTCCTCAGCATAACACTGCTTCTCTTTGGGAAAATTCGACTTTGCTTATTGATGAATCAATTGCCCCGACAATTTCGAGAAAGATTAAATTTCTCTTGAGCTGTATGTGAAAGAATGAGTTTAAACTCATTATAATGTCAAGGATTGAATTCGATTAGCAACGCCATAATCTTTCTCGATCTCGATTTGTTTTCATTTTCCAAACAAGTTTCCTTTATCTTCCCAAGATCGCTTCGAACTTATCCGACAAATCTCACTGATCTTCAAAAATTCGATTTTTTTATTTAATGTTTATCTTTGATTTTTCAACTTTTTAAATAAAACATTAAATAATTTAATTAAATTCATGGTGAATTTAATTTTCTTCTTGCCGGATTTCATCTCTGCCTAGCGTACTTTATTTTCTTCCAATTCGTGTCTGGCAAATTTGATTTTGTCCAAGGCATTTTAATTCCCAAATAGTTGAAAATTAATTATTAAAATATTAAAAATATTTTAATTAATTCCAACCTGTTCGTCTTGGACCCATGGCTATCTCGATATTTTTTTCATTTTTCTTGGCTGAGAGTTTATTTTCCAATTTCGTCCTTAATTTCGTCTAGCCAAACCAAATCTTAAGCCATTCTGTCGAAAATTTAATTGCCAGATCCCTATTTTACTTTGCCGAGGCGAGATTTTAAGCTTATTTTGCTCTGCCAAAGTCAAATATTTCCTTGCTCAGTCGAATTTTTCTAGGCAAAATCCTTGTCCGAATGTCTTCGTTGGGCGAATTTCCTTGATGTCTGACATATTCTTCCTCCTTCAGGCCAAGGACGAGCCTTCCTTTCTCTTTGCCTTGTGCATTTTTCTTCAGCCGAAGTTGTCAATTTCTTCGCATTTTCACCATACTTAGGCAAATTTTACCTCTTTTCCTCATCGTGTTAGGCACATTTCGTTTTATTCTTTGCTATGTCCTAATCTCCTTTAGCATTTGTCTTTTCAAACTTGGCATTTGACCTCTCGCAAGTGTCGTACTTCCTAGCCAACATCTTCATTTTTCATTCCTTAGCCTCTTTACTTAGGCAAGTATTTCGAACTTTTTCTTGGACTTGGCCTTAACACTTAGTCAAAAATCATCATCTTATCATCTTAGGCGGACTTCCTTGACATCTTGGACGAAGATCATGGATGTCTTTGATACTTTGCTAGCTCCTTCCAAGTGCATGGCGGACTTCATAGGTCTTTTGGACGAGCACCATGGATGTCTTTCTAGTGGATGGCGGACTTCCTTGACATTTTGGACAAGTGTGGTGGACTTTGCCTTAGCTTTGGACAAACATTTTTGGACATCCCACCTTTCTAGGGCGGACTTCTTAGCTTCTTAGCATTTGTCTCTTTGGAATTATCACAACACTTAGCCAAAAAATCATTTTTTTTACCCCTTTAAGCTCTTACTCTTAGGCAAAATTTCAAAATTTCCCTTGGCTGGGTACCAATACTTAGAAATTTTTTGATTTTTTCCTCACTTTCATGCCTAGGCGGACTTTAGAAGTGCCAAGGATGAGCTGGGCGGACTTTAGGTAGTCTTAGGACGTGCTTCAAGATGCATGGGCGGACTTCAAAGGAATCAAGGATGGTCTTGGGCGGACTTTGGAAGGTCCAAGGATGTGCCTCTTTGCTGCTGGGCGAACTCCATGACCTTGACATTCTAAAACATCTTCCTTCATCCTTCTTCCATGGAAATGGCGAATTTTCCAGACTTGAACAGATTTCTCACAAACTTCACCATTTTTGAGTTGATTTTCATGATTTCAACCTCAGATCTGGTTAATTTTGAACTGGTTTCGACTGGTTTTTTCCAGATTTTTCAAAAAAAAAATTCAATTTTTTTTCATTTTGATTTTCTGAGAGTTCTATTGAGTTTTTCGAACTTCTGAGTGCGTTTTCAGAACTCGGGACCCTTCTAAAAATAGAAACTTTCTAAAAATAGAAAAAGTAACCCTAAAAAATAGGGAACCTCGTTTGGTCCAAAAATGCCAAAAATGAAAAATCGAAAAAGCAACTTTTCCTAAAAAATAGGAAGTCTCAGAATTGGCCGAATTCACAGTCGATCTTCGTCTCTTGGGCCTTCTGAGCGCTTCCATGACGTCTACGCACTGATTCAAGCATGAATTACTGACTTGGCTCGGGTAACCCTCGGCAAACTGACCTGAAACTCTTGGCAAAGTGATCTCATGTAACCGTTGCAAGGAGACAGAACCCTAAAAACTAGCAGGCAACTGGGGGTCCCATCAGCGATGGGGCGATGTGTGAAATGGTCACAACACTACCCTATCCTCTCTTGAACAAAATCTCCTGCATGCTAAGATTGCTAGAAAGATCATGCATTCAACTCCAAGGTTCCTTCATGCAGTGGATAGTCTCAGTTGGCTTGATGTGATTTGCTGGTATTTCAAGGGGACTTACGTAATTGTTCACTCCAGAGGAAGGGGTTTTCAGGATTCAAAGGATTTATCAGTGAAGCTCAGATTTCTTAAACTAACTAGGAAGTACTGAATTTAAATGGTTGCAGGGATAGAAGATGTTGTGGACTAATCTACACGTGGGACGTGGAGATAAATTTTCACAAGCCTCAACCAAATTCCGCTTTGCCTCACTTTGGACAGCTTCCACAGAATCGGCACAATCTTCAAAGGAAGTAACTAAAGATATTCAGATTACAATTCAACAATGAAGACACCATCACGACGACGCATACCAACATGAAGTTCGTAATCGAGTTAAGTCCACAAATTTCCAGTTGACCACGCAAGGCGAACTCACCATCAGCGAGCCCACTAGTGGTATGGATAGACGGAGTTTGCTCAAATTGAAGACCACATTCCACAGTTACTATCTACTACTTGCATGAAACAAAATCTATTTACTTTACTTTAAAATCCTACTTGAAGTAGAA
This sequence comes from Sequoia sempervirens, assembly GCA_007258455.2. Classification (NCBI taxonomy): domain Eukaryota; kingdom Viridiplantae; phylum Streptophyta; class Pinopsida; order Cupressales; family Cupressaceae; genus Sequoia; species Sequoia sempervirens. Next base: position 9,225 of record VDFB02022753.1, on the reverse strand, counting down.
GGACGAAGAAACCTCGCTAGCTACTCACAACAAAAGACGAGATCATCATCAATGAAAACTTTTTTTATTGAGAGAGTGTTCACAACAATTTCTTACAATTTTTTCAAAGGAAAAACTTTCCTTCTTCAAACTATACTATCAATCTATCAGTTATGCTAACTCTAGGCTATCTCTCTAATGCTCTCTATGTCTAATCTAATCTCTACTCTAATGAATTACAAATGAGGGGGGGATGCCCCTTTTATAGTTGGCCTCATCCAACGGACGACTCAGATTCAATTACAATAAAGGGCTCAAATTGAGCCATATAAGCCCTAACCCTAAAAACTGCCAGAATGAGGAGTGGTACAATAAATAAGCAATTAATGGCCATGTCTTTCTAGAAGATTCTCGCCCAGAGACGCGTTCCCACTATTCCTTTTCTGACTGCAAACTATATGAGTCTGGTCGCCGCTGCTTCAATTTCTTGGATTGGTACAGCAGGCACGTTCTCAATCTGAAACTTCAAGGCTGTAACTTTTTAACCTGTTTAATGGCTGGAGAACATCTTTTGGGTCATTGAAGGGCTTTACACTTAAGGAGAATTTCTCTACTTTGCTCTTTAGCCCACTCCGTTGTCATTCTTTAACATTGAATCCTTTTGTTCACTCCTCATCCTTAGCCTTGAGGGTGTTTTAGTGCTTGAGGATGACTCTTTAATGCCTAGGTCTTCATCATTTCTTCATCCTCATCCTGAAGGATTCTCCAATCTTGGACTTGACCTATTCCCCTTTGCCACTCGCCTTCCTGAGCTGAGTGCATACTGGGTCAACACTTAGCCAGTTCTTCCAAGTACTCGCTCCATCCCCCCAAGTCATCATGCCTTGGCCTTGGTGTTCACCCTGCAAAACAAGCAAGGAGAAGAGCATCAGAACACTTCATAATATAAATTCACCTCACTTACCTAATTTTTGTGCTTTGATCTCCAAGGTCTAAGTGATCTTTGGATCCTTTTCCTCTAGTAAACTTTGCCTCCCTCATATCCTTTCAACACCTGTGTGCATTTAACAGTTGAGCAACAAACTTTCGTGATTTAGCTTTTCTCCACTTCTTCCACTTTGTAAATGAGAGGATTTTATTCAACTTCCTCATAATTAGAACAATTTTCAATCATCAAACCTGCCTATGGGTGCATTTGATGTGTCCTGGGGATTTTGCATGCCTTAGAAGAATTTTACCCATATGAGTTCTAGGAAATTTTATCCCCCTTTAGAAAATCTTATCAATCACCAGACCAACATCCATCTTCAATATTTCTCCCTTTGACTTAGAAAATTTTATTTCCTCTGCCTAGAAAATTTCATCAACCAGGCGCCTAGTGAAAATCCTTACTTTAAAATGTCCAGTGAGGTGTGGAAAACTTTAAAATCGACTCGTCGCAGATGTCCGATACCCAGAAGAAAATTCCCTTCAGAAAGCGTCGAATTCATGTGTCTACGAAAGAAGGGGTACATTTAATTTTTGAATTTTAAACCTTAGAAAAATATTTTGCCATCAAATTTATTCTCATTCTTCATCTCTGGGCGTATTTTCTTGCTTGGCCTTGAAAATCTTCTTCAATCTCATGAAGCTAGAGTATTCTGACTCATCCTTGCCAATTTTATCCATGCCTCAGTGAATTTCATCATCCCCTCAAGCTTAGGCGTATTTTCCCCTAGAGGTGGAATTTTGTGCCTTAGAAAAATTTTATTATCTCCATGAGCATGGGCGCATATAGGGGTTCTAGGAGGAATTTTGAACACTTAGCATTTTGCCTTTGATATTTCTCTTATATTCATTCTCCAGTCATGGCGCATTTCACCTGGGGTGGAGGAATTTCAACAACACTTAGCACATCACCTTCAATACCCTTGGGCACATTTAGCATGTTGTGGAGGAATTTTAACATGTCTTAAACATTTTCCATTACCTTGACTTGATGAGGGCGCATTTTGGGGGTGGTGAAGGAAATTAACATGCCTTAGAAACTTTTTTTTTTATGCCTTCCATGGCTAGAGGAATTGGGTGCATTTGGAGACCCCTACAGGAAGTTTCTAACACTTAACTTTTTTTTCTTGATGCCTATTGTAGTTGGGCGCATTTAGGGGTAGGAGGAGGAATAAACCAACGCCTTGGTAAACTTTTCCTTCACATATGTTGGAGATGGGCGCATTTCATGACCCCAGGAGGAATTTCCACTACTTAGACAAATTTCCTTCATCCTTCCTGAAGTTGGGCGCATTTTGGGGGCAAGCAGGAATTATCAATGACTTAGAAAATTTTCATAGCCTCTTCTCCTTGAGGGCGCATTTTGGGGGTCAAGTAGGAATAAGCCAACACTTAGAAACTTTTATCATCTTGACAACTTGGTGGGCGATTTGGGGGTAGGAGCAAGAATAAGCTAACACTTAGAATATTTTCCATCACCATCTTGAGATGAGGGCGCATTTTGGGGTAGAAGCAGGAATTTCTCATGCCTTAGACAATTTTTCATGGCTTCTTCTCCTTGAGGGCGCATTTGAGGGGGTGAGCAGGAATTTCAACACTTGAATCTTTTTCTTTTTTTTTATCCTCCTGCCAATCTCATCTTGGGCACATTTCACAGGGGGTGAAGGAAATTTCTCAGACTTAGGCATTTTTCTAGCTTGCTCGCCCCTATTTTACTATATTTAGTAAGTTTCTAGTTTTCACCCTTCTGAAGCTTGGATTGATTTGGAATTTGCGCCACAGGATCCTTATGACCTAGTTGATTTGGTCACACTACCATCTCGTGTTGACTTGCTATTTATAGCATGTTTCTGGAGGTGATTTACTATTTATAGTAACTGCTTGATTTCAGGACTTCTGCAACTCCGTTCAACTTGAAACTTGACTGGTGTGATCCTCATGGGATGACTTGCCTGTTCACACTAGCGTTTGTTGTTGACTTGCTATTTATAGCCTGTTTCTGGAGTGCCTTACTATAAATAGTAAGTGCTCGGATTGCCTTCAAATTTTACCAGTGGATAGCTTGAAAGACATTGATCGCAGTGGGATACACCGGTTTTCGGAGATTCTGGCGTTTGACCCCTCATTTTGGGTCCCAAAGTTGGAAACCCTAATTTGACTTGCATGTTGCTCAAATGATCTTCGTTTGGCCCCGTTTCTGTGGCATTTTGTTTTGTTCATGATACTGAAGCACTGGGCAGCTGTAAGAGTGATCCTGCTAAAAATAGTAAGTCTTTGAAAAAGTGACCAACTCTATTTGCATGTCACATCACTGCGTAGCTCTTGAAAACCCCATAAAGAATAACCTGACATGCATTGAAAAGTCCTGCATGCAAACCCAAAAAATAGCCTCTGAAGACAACTCTTGAAAAAGGTCTTGATCCTGGTTTGCATGTTATACCACTATGAAGCGTTCAAAAAACCCACAAAGAATGTCCAAACATGCGTAGAAAATTCCAACATGCAAACCCTAAAAATAGCCTTTGAAGACTGAGTGCTGAAAGTCACCATCTCATCTTGCATGTTGCATCACCGTGTAGGTCTCGAAAAACCTAGAAATATTCTCCAGACATGCACTGAAAAACTTCACATGTAAACCCTAAAATCAGCTCCTGAAGGTGATACTTGCTAAAAATAGAAAGTTGTCAGATCTGGCTCAAATTTTGCAAACAAGCAGTTTGACGTGTCCTAGATGCAATGTAGCGGATAGAACTTCAAAAGTGCTGAGAGAATGTCCCAAATTAAGTACTTACTAAAAATAGTAAGTTGTCAGAAGTGAAATTTTGCTGGGAACCTACTAGAAGTTTACTGACTGCAATGCCAAGCTCAGATTTCAATTCATTCACTCCATTTGACTTCAAACTGGCCAGAAGATTCAAAACCCTAATTCTCATATTTAGCCAAAATTTCACGTTTAAGCTCAAAGGCGAGCACATTCCCGGAAAGACAGACAGAACAAAAGAGAGACAACAGCAAAACGAACTAAAAACCAAGCCAAAAGACCCGAACAAAGCAAAAATTGGGGGGTCCCCATTTGCAATGGGGCGATGTGTGAAAAGGTCACAACAAGTCCCTTTACACACAATGAAACAACAATAAAAGAAAAAGTAGACACATTACATGGAAGTAGAACAAACAGACTGTCAACACAAAAGAATATAATAAGTGAACTGTGAATTCTAAAATAAAGTATTGATCATTAAAAGACTAGAATAATACCTTGTGTTCCCCAATTCCGGGACAACGAGCCAAGTCTTCCATAGAAGCCCCAATTATTCCTGACAATGTCTGCACATGTCAAATAGAGTTGAACAATGAAAGTTAGGAGTAAGGAATAACATATCACATTCCTAAAATATAATAGAGTTTCTGTAACATTCAAATACTTCTAGCTAAGAAAATAAGTTTTGATTGTAATTGTTCAAAATAATTTAACAATATACATTACAAGAATACTGAAAACGAGATTATAAAGATAGAAAAAACAAAATCATGTACCCTGTATGAGAATAGCATACAACAGAAGTGACTCTTCATCCATATCACACTTGTTGGAATAAAGACCACAGTCACCAGATATGAGACAGATAAGAGAGCAAAAAAGAATCAATTTCCAAAACATGGAAGTATTTGTAACATAATCCAAGAGGTTTTGGTTGGATCTTGCAAATAATATACGTTCAAAAGAAAACTATGCATGTCTAAAAACTCGAAACACTGAAACTATATCATAAAGCTTAAACATAAATTGAATTTGACCACATGCCATGTATAAACTGGTAGACGATATAAGGCAATTTTTTCCTAGGATTCTTCTCCTCACTGTCATCTAAATGGAGATCATAATTACCAAGTGTAAAGGCAAAAACTGAAGTCACAAACATTGAGGTGCTTTTAATCTAAGCTAATAGAATATTTTTGAAATTATTTGAAGTGAAATTATATTAATGCCTTCAAATTACCAAAGAGGTCAATGAGACTCAAATTAATATTATAACACAAAAAGAGTGAAAAGCAACTTGAAAGGCCTAATAAAACCCTAAATGTACAACACACAAGAAGTATTACCATCATGTATCTATCCTCACAGTTTTGTCTCCAAGAACATCTTTAACTATGTCATCAAGACAATGGCCTATGCTTGTACTTTCTGGGGAAAACCAGAGGTATAAGAATATTATGTGATCAAACAAGAACATCTCTCCTAAGATCCAATTCTAAAGAATCCCAGGTAGTCCTCAAGATGATGCTAAGTTTTCTGCAGTTTGACAAGCACACTTTTGCATTTAACCATGTGCAATATTTGGCTATCATTTGGTACTAAATAGGGTACAATGCCAAGCGACTCTCATTTGGACACCCTTCAGAGGTCTAGAAGCCAGATCCAGAGATGCATGAAAAAGAGCAGTGCTTGACAGATCTATTCTAATCTATACCAATATCAATTACAGTCAAAAACAATTTCATTCTCAAGAAATGATCAATCTGGTAATCTCTCCTGGGACCTGAACTAAATAATATGGAAGTAACATCTTCAACAAGAAATAGGAAAATAGAAAACTATCACAAAAATTAGTGTATCAACTATGCCTAGATGCATTTAACAATGGCAGCTGGCGTGTATGAACACTGTAATGGTGTCTTTCAGTGAAGCAAATAAACATTTATCATGCATGGAGGGGCCAACCAAAAAAAATTTGGTTTATCAAAACTGACTTTTGCATAGTGGCACATCAATGTGTAAAATCCCTCACCGAGTTTTACCAATACTTGTTTATTTTCCCCTTATTTCTCCCAAGACAATCTACCAAACAGTTGTGTGAACATGACTGGAATAGTTTGAACTTTGTTCAATGCGTATGCAAAATTGAAATATATATGGAGTTTGCAAGTTTGCAATAATATTCATTAAAGGTTGGACTTCATAAACAATATCACAACTAGCAATTCCACGGTCACTTGTGCTGCATGTTCTACAGACTAATAATTTTTTTATAAAATTAATTCTTTGAAAACATAGACTGCTGACCTGTACATGCCTGGAAGAATATCTGAATTTGAGGAATAGACGTCCCATGCTGAAAACAGACAATACGAACATGCTAATATTCCCATTGCAAGAGAAGGCTTGGTATAAATCAGCTACAGCTGGATATGAAAGGCCGACCCAATATTCACCTCCTAGTGGCTCTTAAATTTAACTTCGACTGTTTGAATTTGTTTAGGAATCATGCTGGAATGACAGCAGCTTAAAATCACACCCAATTCCACCTTAGAACTCTAGCATACAAAGTCCTGATATATACTTATGCTGCATATGCAGTAGCAGCTGACACAAGAGCCTTTTAAAAGTGCAACTAGTTTCTTTGAGGGTCAACGCTCGGCTTAATTTGTCTTGTCTGGCACCTTCTTTACACCTGATCACCCACTAATTCTTCCGTCCAGTCTGCCCGCGGGTCCCATATAGGAATGTTGGCAGGGCTCCAATATGCTCAATATGCTAATCATAAATTCTCTTTGAAAGATGTATAGATTATTTTATCTCTTTGCTAACTTTGGCGCTTCTAGACTGATATAAAATATAGGCCGATATTCCTTTCTCGTAGGACTGAATATATAATGACCATCACCTTTGTGCCTTTATCTACGAAACTTGTTGGTGCCTTGGACTTTATTATTCAGCGATAATCATCTCTACTACTTTTTTGGAAATCACACACATAAAGTTAATACTTCAGCAAAGTCATCTAACTCCCAAAGTGGCGTTTTTGTCAGCTTTCCCTTACGGTTTCTTCGATGAAGATACGACACTTGATGGAGAACGGTGCCTCTGAAATGCCATGACCATATACCTCAAAGATAGACGACTCTTAAAATTCCCTTATACAACCCTCAATACACATATACGTCAACCATCATAAATAATGGAAGATTATTGAATATGGCATCCCAACTAGAAGTGTATCACAGATTAATAATAATCAACCCAACCATTCCATTATGGCACAACAATAATAAACTCGAATACACAACAAATAAACATCATAGGGCATCTTTGTATTAACCCTCCTATTCAATACCAGCACCAACCAAACATTCAAACATTATTCTAAGAAAATAAATTAAATACCTGTTGTGACCTTTTCAAACATCGCCCCATTGCAAATGGGGACCCCTTGTTTTTGCTTTTTAGGGTTTTTTGCCGTGGCGTCGCAACTGCTAATCATCGTTTTCTTTTACAATGAGGAGTTAGAGTTTTCAGGAAGTCACCTGAGCCAAGTGGAGAATTTGAGCCCAAAACAGTGTCTAGACGTCATAGAAGTGCTCAGAAGGTCCGGAAGACGAGGATCACCTATGCTTTGAGTCAATTCTGACACTTCCTATTTTTTTAGGGATTTTTACTTTTTTGTTTTTTCATTTTTGGCATTTTTGGACCAATCTGAGACCCATATTTTTTAGAGATTTTGTTTTTTTCTATTTTTAGAAAGTGCCAGGATCCCATAGGTCATGAAGTCAACATTTCCATCTTTAGAATAAAAAATTCAGGCCTCCAGAAGCAAAAATCATGAAAATTAAGTAAAAATCACATGGCGAGATGATCTAGAAAAAGACAAGATATTCAGCATGAAATTCATGACGACCAAAAGTAGAAAATGGCATAAGTCTGAAGAAATTCGTCCAAAGATAATGTCTAAAGAACCTCCAAGTCCGCCAAGGAGTGTCAAGACATACGGAAAGTCCGCCCTTGCCATGGAGAGTAAAATGTCAAAGCACAAAGGAAGTCCGCCTTAAGAAGAGGGGGATATAGGATGAAGTCAAGTCAGCTTGGAAGAAGAGATGCACTTGTCAAGACACCTTAGAAGTCCGCCATGGGTATGTCAAGTCATCAAGGAAGTCCACCATGAGGGTGGCAAAGACAATGACAAGTCCGCTTGGAAGGAGCAATGAGAATGGCAAGGACATTAAGAAGTCTGCCATACCAATGGAAAGAAATTCATGAAGTCCGCCCTTGGACTAGGAGAGAAAAATGGCAAACATGTCTTGAAGTCCGCCCAAGTGGAAAGGAAGCATGTCTAAGCAGAGGAGAAGTCCGCCCAACACTTGAGAAAGCATGTCTTGCCAGCCTTGAAGTTCGCCTTGGCTTGAAAGAAACAAAGCCCGCCTTGAAGAGAGATGGGAGATGAAATGTCTCAACCCTCATAAAGTTTGACCTTGGCATGAGAGGAACAAAAAGTCCACCTAGAGAAGATGTATCATGGCAAGAGGAACAAAAAGTCTGCCCAGCTAAGGAGAGGATAAGAAAATTGGCTAAGTGTTGACACCTTGGGGAAAAGAATTCAGAAAATTGACTAAGTGTTGGAAAGAAAACTGGAAGAATGAAGAGGAATAAAGAGGAAGCGAATAAAGTCCCGGTCCAAGGATGGAGTCTTCCCTACTTAGCACAAGCCAAATTCAGAATTGGAGGCAAATCCACAGGCAAAGTTCATTCAAGCATAGAGATGGCCAAAATCTTGGCTAAGAGTCGGATGGTCCACATGAAGGTGTTACAAAACGAAACTGAATAGCCAAAATTTGGCTAAGTATGGGAAATACTTCACAGAGAAAATTCCAATTTCCTCCATTGTGGCGAAAGCACAAAGGCATTTTTCTCCAAATTCAAGGCACTTGAAAGAATATTTGAACATCTTGGGGGGATTTCATCTACAATCCTAGACCTATTGAAGCAATCAAGGCAACTTCTTGAAGGATTTCATCCCCTGAAGAATTAAAGACAAGGCCCCAATCAGAATCAAATGGGTACAAGAAGAGTGTTCCAAACAAATTTCCATACTTAGACAATTTCTTGACACAAATTGGATAATTCAGAGAGGAAATCCAAAGGAATAACACCAATCCAATTCAAGCGGGAGGAATTTCAAAACAATCAGGGAAGAGAATAACTTCAAGTCTAAACATGTGTTCCAAGGCGAGACCTCAAATGCAAGTGAGAAGAAGAAATCAAAATCTCAAAGGAGATCCAAGATCAAAGCTAGGAAGGAACAAGCGCAAAGGATAGAGTCGTCGGCAAGGAAAGATATTCTAAGGCAAGCATGTGGAAGAAAAACAAAGTGACCAAGGAAGACATCCAGCACGCTGAGGGGGTGCCTCGTCAATCTTCCAACCAATCAAATTTTTCCAAATCAACATGCAACAACTTTCTATTTTATTGTTGGTTTATAT
>VDFB02022752.1:0-49575 GCA_007258455.2 Sequoia sempervirens | reverse complement strand
ATATATATATATATATATATATATATATATATATATATATATATATATATACATATAAGGATATTATTTTGATAGTGGGGGATGGGGCTTGATCTCAATTGATTGACTATGAGGGTCTCCTCTTCAGATGTAGACAATATTTTACCACCGACCACTTGGATTTTGATTTTCTACTATTTTTGCATAAGGGTGATGCTACATATAGGAAGAACACTCATGTGGTTGGGTTTTATTTTCTACAAACATCACTTGAATATTAATTCTTTTGACTCTCTAGTTGATGGCTCCTCTTAGGATGATAAGTCTTCTTATGATATTGGGTTTTATTTTCTCATTCCAGCTATGGTGGGCCATTTGATTGAGGAGATTTCTCATGTGGTTGGTGTGAATCTAGAGATTTTTTTTCGTTTGACTCCTTCAACTCCTCTTGGTGAGTCCCACCTACCTTTTTATCTAATTGCTAAGTGTTACATATCCTATACTCCTATTATACCATCAATTTTTGTGCTACATCTACTCACTCTTGAGGTGGTTGATTGACAATTAGCAACATCAAATATACATTCCTCTATTTTTATTGCACCCATTAATGGGTTCTCTAAGGAGGATTTCTCCCCCTTCTCCTAGGTCTAAGGACTTGTATGATAACATATCTTGGACAATTGTTCTAAGGTGGAAGAAACGTATTCCTAAACCTATCTCCCAATTGCACACTAGAGTGAAGGGTGTGAGATTGAATAGGGTAGGGTCTGGAATTGTTTAGATTGGATCCCTAAGAACTCTTTTGTGCTTAAAAACTCAATTGTAGTTGTGTTTGTTCTCACTTGGAAACTTGGATATAGTTATATTTCATCCCATCTAGAATTTAGTTGTGTATGTACAAGGTTTATGGTCCCTTCAAAGCAATTTAATGTAATAAAAAATATTTTTACTTAGAAAATAAATACTATTTTGATTAAGGGAGAGGATTTATTGGTTATGCATTTTAATTTGATATTTATATTTTAAGTAATATGTTGAAAATTTGAAAAAAAAAATAGTATTCTTTCATAGGTGAGTTAAGAGATTAAAATTATTGTTTGGGATTTTGGAAATCAACAATGTAGCTACATCAATTATATCTTCACTTATTTGTCTAAAAACTCCCCAAAAGAAGTTAGACTAAGATATGCACATGAAATCACGCATTAATGATTTCATTATGTGACACCATATGATTGATTATTTCTTTGACATTACTTAAAAAATATATATTTGTTGTATAATTTTAGGCAAAAAAATTACTATTAGTGTTTAACTTTACAAGTAATGGATAAAAGTGAAAGAAAAGCCCTTAAATTGTTCAACTTCATAGGACCCATTGGTGCGTGGTGGCTATTAGGTCTCCTCCCTTGATGTAACATTCGTTATATGCCACAAAAAACACATACAAACCTAAAAAAAGTAGTTTTTTAACATCAATTTTTATGTTTTTGGCATCTATCACTGTTGAAAAGACAACAATTATTATTTTTAATAAAGAAAGGTCACAAATTTATATATAATATGTTTGTGTTATAGAACAACTTCATATGGTGAATACTAATTTTATTAAATATAATTATTCTAAATGGAATCCTAAAATTATGTTATTTAGTTCATGTTAAAATTCTTGGGGGTGATGGAAATAAAAATATTTCCACTCAATGATGGTGGATAGGTGCCATGCAAATAGAATAAATTCTATCCTTGATTCGCATGGTGCTTATGTAGAAACCTTGGAGGATTTGCAACATATGTTGTTTGTTTCTTCTCAAATCTTTTCAAGGATAATACATAGGAGAATAACTAGGCTTCAAATTCACTTCTAGTGGAAATTCCCTCTCTATTTGAGGAGGTAGAGAATGAGCAACACACTCTTCTTTGTAGAGGTAGTACACGTTTTTTGGTTTAAAGGGTTACTAAGCTCTAGTTTTGGATGGTTTTCATTATACCTAATAGTCCTTTTGGGAGATAATTGAAAGGACATTTGGTATAGGCAATAATGAAATGTTTAAGCCAAGGAAAATGTTTAAAATTTCAAATACATATTTTTAGCTATGATCTCCCCAAAATGTAACCCTTCCTTTTTTTAAGGAATTTTAGACAATATCCTCGTGCAAGTTGGAGCATGCTTCTCAAGGAAAAATACTTAGGAGAGAATCATATCCTGAGATTTTTTTGGAAGATAACCTCTATTGAGGCTCCTCTATTTGGAATGTGTTAGTAAATTCAAGGGATATTATAGGCTCACATCTAGCTTGGGATACAAGTGGTGGTAGTTCATTTTTTTTTTGGTATTATTCTTGGTTGGGTAAGAATTCTTTACATTACACTCCTATTTTGGTATAAACAAGAAATATTTTGTCAATTATTTAGGAAAATATAATTCATGATTACTAGAAAAAATTAAGGATTAATAATCATCTTCTTAGAATGTGGAAAGTTTTGAATAAACAGCAGTCTTAGATGTTCAAAAGAGAATTATGTTCAACAGTTTTGATAGCGTGGATTATATTAGTGGAATCGTGATACTTATGTGAAATACACAATTAATACCAAAACACACTCTTATGTAAAAATATAGAATGTTGAACCTTGTTACCAACCTTACCATTAGTGGCATTAAAACAAAAAATTGAGGACATTAACACACTCCCCAATGACCTAATCTTGAATTATAAGTCATGCCCCCAAAAACCAAGTCCTTTAACTCCATCACATTTTAATATGCCCTACATCATGTGGGATACCAAATGTTGTAAGATCAAGTGTGATGCAATAGCATACCATGGTCTAAGAGAAATCTTGCATCATCCAAAAATATTTTTTATATTTTTTTTATTTGTTTACATGATTTATTTGTTCATCCAAATAAATTAGAAGATATCTTGGCATGGAATTATTTCCTAAGTTTTCAACTGGGTAGGATCCTTTTTTGAGTATGTTGATCTCAAAAAATAAAAATGGATTCAATTAGTTATAGAATATTATATCTCTAATTTCTCCTTCATAGCTATTAAAATGTCGATAAAAAACCACACAACAAACTCAATGGAAGAAAAAAATAAAAAATATTTTCTTTGTTCATTCACGATATAATACAATCTACCACAAAGGGGGCTCCAAACGTGCTAGGTCTCAAACATTTGATTACAAATGAGAAAATTATAGAATTTGTAAGATATTTCAATATAATGCCATGCCAAGCTATCTTCTAATTTCTTTTCTATCTTTTAATGATATTCCAAGTTATTTATATATTATATTTTAGCCTTAAGTATGATCTTAGTTTCCTACAAGGTGGTGCAAAACTCAATGCCTAATGAAATGTGTGGTCTGCCAAACATGTGTAAATGAAAATTCTAGAATGAATGTGGTGGTGAAGTATCAATGAATCATGATGAAATTAATATTTTATGATCTCTCGCATCTAATGTACTTTGGAATATTTTTATCTATTTCTAGTAGATTCAAGAAGCTACCACAAGTAATGAAAAATAAATTATGTTAGTTGATAATGCCCAATTGCAGTCAGATAGTGAATTAGGCCTTTGTGGTGATCCAAATATTTTGAGAATTGAATACAAAGCTATAGGATCAATGTAGAAAATATAAACCTAACTATGAGGTGATATGTGTAACTATCATGAAATACAAGATGATCACCAATGGTTGGAAATAACTAGAAGTGAATGAAAACGTGCAAGCAAATAAAGAAAGTAAAATAAAATATTTTTAGATGATGCAAGATTTCTCTTAGACCATGGTATCCTCTTGCATCACACTTGATCTTACAACATTTGGTATCCCACATGATGTAGGGAATAATACAAATGTGATGGAGGTGGAGGACTTGGTTTGTTGGGGCATGACTTATAATTCAAGATTGGGTCATTGTGGAGTGTGTTAATATCTTCAATTTTTTGTTTTAATACCACTAATGGTAAAGTTGGTAACAAGGTTCAACATTCTATATTTTTGCTATTTAACAAGTTTTTTCTTGTATGGAGTTGTAGTGAGCACTCCTACTTATTTTTGTATAAATATTTTATTACCTATTTTTATGATCATATTACACTTATATTTTATATATTGATATAATATTTTCCTAGATTAGGGCCCCTATAAAATACCCTAAAAATTAATCTATTTTTTTCTTTTAAATAATGAAAGAAAGAGTGAAATTTTCCATGAAAATTACTCTAGTAGGTGTTACTCAAGAAAATCAATACATAAAAGGAATGAAACACAAATATATAATTTTAATTGTGGATAATCAACAAAATAACCATGGTATATCTTTGTAACAAGGTAAGCATAAAAAAAAATATATAGTTTTCTACAATGAGTATGTTATTATAGATGCTAACCACAAAACACGTGAATTTTTGTTCAATTTAGATATAATCAACTAGTCAAACATATGATTACTTTTCAAACATGTAATGTTTCTCTTCATTTTTGATGATATACAAATGATGCAATGTAAAAATTTCTTTGAATTAATCTTGTATAATAATTTGCCCTTTTCAATACCAATATGAATTGAAAATCAATCTATAACTAGCACTTTCACCTTTAGGGGTGTGATTGGTATGCCAATAGGGAGATTTAAATAATAGTACAAACAACAAACATTTTTGTATTCAAGTTTTTTATTTCAAATTTGGTTAAATTGGTAGATAAAGAGTGCAACATAAACATGCCTAAGATCAAGGGGATGCGTTTAATTTAGAGTGGTTCTTTCGAAACTACTTAGTAGGAAAAGAGATTTGAGTGTCTTGTAATTAGTCTAGTAGGGCAACAATTTGTATTGTCTTGAGTGGTGATTTGATATTATGGTGGATAAAATATTGAGGAACAATAAAAAACTAGAGTTTGATGGAGGAAATGCATAGAGTAGTGAATATTATGTCTAAATGCCAAAAATTTACACTTTGAGGCATGAAAACTCTATTTTTTTTTTATAATGGTAAGAGATTTATGATTTTTGCGCCCTTCTCTGTGCATGATAATGGTAAGAGATTTATGATTTTTACCCCATATGCTAGAGGAAACCCCAAATACTTGCATGGGATTTTGGTCCTTCTAAATCTTAATATTTGAAGTATCTAATTTTCAATTGCACAATTTGTAAAAAGGAAGAATATTTCTGGTTTCTCAAAGCTTACCTCTTGGCCTGAAGCCACCGAGTACTTAGACAAAATTTCTTTGAAGTTCTTAGCTTCTCTAACCCCAATCGATCCAAATAACATGGTGTCATCAACAAATTGTTGATGTATGATTGAAGGCATGTCCCTTGTGACTAGAATACCATCAATCCTACCCAACTCAACAGCTTTGGTGACCACTCATCCAAAAGCTTCTACCATAATAATGAATAGAAAGGGGGAAAAGAGGTCCCCTTGTTTGAGACCCCTAGAGGCACCAAAGAAACCTTTTTGTGTGCTATTAATCAACACCGAGTATCTTGGGAAAGCAATCCAATTGAAGATCTAGTCTAGCCATTGAGAGTGAAAACCAAAAGCCTCAAGTACTTTGAATAGAAAACACCAGTTTACCTTATCATGCACTTTTTTGATGTCAAGTTTTATCAACATGGCTTGCTTCTTAGTTTTTGAAATCGAGTGAATGGCCTCTGTTCAATGATCACTCCATCTAAAATTGATTTCCTAGGAATAAAACCAATTTATTCATTGGAGATAATTCCAAGGAGAATAAGCTTGACACAATTTTCCATTGCTTTCGCCAAAACCTTGTATATGGTGTTACACAAAGTAATGGGATGGAATTCCTCCAATTTTTTTGGTTTCTCTTTTTTTGGGATTAAGGTGATGAAGTTGTTGTTAATTTCTCTCAAAACCTTTCATGTGGATCTTGAGTCTTCGATTGCCTCAACCACATCTTTCCCAACAATATTGAAAGAAGGTTTCTAGGAACCCATCCAAACTAGGGGCTTTGTTTGGGTGCAACTGGAAAAGAGCCTCTTTGATCTCCGATTCAAATAATTTTCTTCTTAGCATGTCATTTTTTGCTTTAGTAACTAATTTTGGAATGCACCCAAGAATTTGTTGTTGATCCTATAAGTTCAAGCCATTCCAATCATTTAGCAGATTTTGGAAGAAATCCATAGCAGGTGCCACAATGTCTTCCCTATTATCCAAAGATCTACCATCCACAACCTTGATGCAAGATATCCTATTCACTTCCCTTCTTTCTTTGGTAGAATTATGAAAGAACTTTTTATTTTTATCACCTACCCTCAACCACAATTCTTGAGATTTCTGACACCAAAAGATTTCCTCTTTTTTCTAGGATATCACCCATGTTTTTCAGAAGTTTCTTCTCCTTCATGAATTTTCTGTTGTCCATCCCCATGATGAAAACTTCTTCATTTAGCTTGTTTATTTCCTCAATTTTCTTGTTTTCCTCAAAAATGTTCTTGAAGCTTTCTCTATTCCAAGATTTCTAGTGTTGTTTGACCATTTTCAGCTTAGTTACCAAATTGAACATTTTAGAGTCGTTTAAAAGAAATTCGTTCCACCATTTTTTTATGAGATCCAAGAAGTTTGGGTCCTTAAACCACATACATTCAAACTTAAATGGTCCAAACTTGAGATTGGAAAAATATTGATTTTCAATGAATAAGGAAAATAGCTTAAGTCCCCTTTGAATAGAAACCTATCCAATTTTTCAACGATGCAACAAAACCATTTCTACCTATTTTTTGATGTAAATTTCCCATTGGCAATTGGAATATCAATCAGCAAATTTCTCTCCACAATTTTTTTAAAATCAATTTGAGATTGTAGCTTCCACCCCATTCCACCATGTTTTTCCTCCAAATACAAGATTGCATTGAAATCTCCCCTGATTACACTTAATTCAAAGATAGGGATATTACAGATCGGATCAAGCTCTTTCCAAACTTCCTTCTTCTAGATACAAGTAATTAGTCTATACACATTGACTAAAAGAAAACATAGATTTGAAGTGAGGTAGTTAACCATGCAAGAAATCCATCTTTTTCTTGCAGCAAATTTATCAACTAAAACTCTTTGAGGTTCCCAAAGAGTAATGATCCCACCAGCCTATCCTTTTGAATGCACTGCTAGCACTTTCCAAGATCTCATTTTTCTATCGAAGCTTTCAATCTGGATTTGGCATAATTTTGTTATCTTGATCATACAAATATCATCCTGACACATCTCTAGAGGATGCTTGATTAGGTGATTTTTGTTAAGGGAATTTAAGCCCCTAACATTCCATGTTAAGATTTTCATTATTCTTTAGGAAGGGCCTTGCCCTTCCCTACTTTCAACATTTCAATAAAAAAAATTTCCCACTGTGTTGCAGAGTAGGGAGGTCTTCAAACAAACCAACTCAAATTCACTTGATCAAAACAAGATTTTAACCTTCAAACCCTAACTAGGGTTATTCACATCAAACTTCACAATTCTACCTTGTAAGTGTGCAGACCCAGTTAATTGAACTTTTCATTCACTTACCTCATCCAACCCATGATCCTTCTACCATTTTAGACACCCTTTATTTTCTTATCAAACATAGCTCAAAACCACTTATGGTCACTTTGTACCAACACCATCAAATTAGGGCTTCAACGTTGTCCCAACTTGGCCAATTAGGCCACATTTACAAAGCAACCCTACTTTAATCTTCCTATCAAGCCCAAATTACCATTGGGAAGTCACAACTTGACCACATAAACACCAAATCCACAAATATCTCTTAGAGAATCACTCACCAACTCTTCAAATCTCAAAATCCTCACTTTATGCCCTTACAAAGAGGGTTTACTAAAAATCTATTTTCTAGGCCTCTAATCACTTGGCCAATTCTTCAAACATGCTCTAATATTTCTACACACACTTGAACCATCATCAAAATATGCTGCCCCCAAGTTTTACACCTTTCATCAACCTTAAGCCTCTATATTTCACTCAAAAATCACACATTTTCCCAACTAGGGCTTCATGCCCAAAAATTCAAACAACCTCCTCTGCTCACCAAACCTCTTAAAACACCTAATCCTACCTACTTGGGCCATTCCACCAATCCACAACATGTACAATAGATGGAATGGCCATCTAATGCATTTTTAAGCCCTCAAAACCCTTAAAGTTGGTTCACAGACCCGTTAACAGAAAATTTCCTCCTAAAAGCTTTAAACTCAACGAAACTCCACAAAAATGGATGCAAATTAAAGTTACAAAATTCCTACTCCTGATCCAACCACTTAAAAATAAATGTATTCCTGTGCAGGTTCATACAGTGCCTTGAATCTACAGAATATAATGCAAAACACAAAAATTTCTGAGAGAAATAGAGTTTGTATTGATTTTTCTTCACTTCCAAAATTTCTAACCTCTGCCTCAACTTATGGGAGGACTATTTAAGGTTTTAAAAACAAAAAAAATTGACCCAAAATCTTCAACTTCCTTTCCAACCAACTTAACCGTTGGTATTCCCTCCAATTTGCAATTTTTGCACTTTACAATATTTGGAATGACAACATTTTACATATTTTGCAAAATTTGCACAAATTGACCCAAATCACTATAATTACATCCAAATGGTCTCAATGGACCTTATTCATGACAAAAAAGACAAAAAACACCTAAACCAAGACTCATACCATTCATTAGGCCTTGGCCTAGAATTTGCAAAATTTCAACTTTCTTGGTGCCCCTGCACCACACTGGCTTCACCATCAAGTTTGAGATTTTCTAGGTTTGGGATTCTTCCCTATCTTTTGTTTTCTCCTCATTTTGGAGAAGTCTTTATTAGATCCCTCTGATGTAAACCTATTTTTCCCTACCCCAGCTAGTGAATGGGCGACTCGTGAACTTCTAACACATGATCTTCCTCTTCTTTTTCAGGAATTCCTTCCTAGGCCTCCTCCAACTTAGACATCTCATCATGCTCACCTGAAGAATCCCCTTTGGATTCCTAAGAAAGTTCAAATAACTCCTTACCTACCTCCAAAAGAGAATTCAAATTCTCCAAACACATATTGTTGCCAATCAGATTAATGGCTTCAAACAATTTCACATCCAAATCTTTACTTACATCTCTTGATTCATTTGCCTCAGTATTTGATTTCATCTCTTCCCTATCTTCTAGATATTGAGGATGCAACTTAGGAGTCAGGGGAGAATACACTGTCATTGTTTATTTAGCATCGTCAGTCAGATTAGGGCACATGGACCGATCCACCTTAGCCTTTGAATTTGTTGAAGGATTTAGAATGTGCCACCCTATTATGTCAATTAGGGTATTCTCTGAAAATGGGTCCAAGAACAAGGGTTGATGTAGATTACCCCAATCCATAATAATCTCTACTTCTTTCCAATTTGGACGATGTAGCTTGTTTTCAACGTAGATTCTAACATAAGTACTAATACCGTCTTGGTTCAACCTTTCCTCCGCACACACATATTTTCCTAAGTGATTTATGATTTATTCCAAAGGAAGATTAGGTAACTTATACCAATCCTAGATCTACTCCATTTGGTGATGGAGAGGGTCAAACCCTACCTCCCATCAGTGAATGTAGAACCCGCTATTGTCTATTAGCTAGATCCTATTGAAAATTTCCTCTCTTATTTCTTGAGACGAGAAGATGACCACAAAATAACCATTTGTGAGAGCTTTAAATTTCATATTTTCCCCCAGCGACCATGCCACCACCAAATCAAACTATCCCAATTTAAGTTTTTCCCATACAACCTGACCACCAATCCCTATTGTTTTAAAATCCCTATTGAGGGTTTCAACAAATTTGAGCTCAACACCATAGACATCTTGTTTCCTTGTTTGGAACCATTGCAACATGCATTGAGGGGGGGAGTGCTTTTGTTGTCCATCAAAACAATCCTTATCTCGCATTGAACCAATGTTGCCCATTCATTTTTCCATTACTGCACATATTAGTATTGTGATGATTTTTCCATTAACGCTAGCCTTTCTTTGTTGCTCGCTCCTGCAAATGCTCCATAGAGACATCTTGTTTAGCTATTACAACCCAGGATCGTATCCTCTCTTCTACTTTTTCTCTCCCTTCCACAACATTTTTGTGTTCCTTGAGCCCTACTACTTCCTTTTCGTGCCTTTCACACACCTCTACCATTTCATGATCCATTTTCCCTCTAACATTAATTTTAAAAAGATATTAAGGTTTGGGCCTTGGTTTTTGGCACTATAGGTAAGAAGCCCCACCACTTCACCAAGGAGTCTTCCCTTAACACCAGGGTAAGAAAACTCCATTGTTGACATAGTAGAGAGTGACCCCGCAAGGTTCGAAGCTTAGTTGTTGGCTCTACAAGCAAGAAGCCCCACCATTTCACCAAAGGGTCACCCTGAAGCATGAAAACTCTAATTTAATTCCATTCATTTAAAGATATTTAAAAAGAGAAAGAAAAATATAATTTGCAAAGGGGAAAAGTGTTCAACTATGTGCTTGTTCATTCTATATCATCATAATATAAATTCTATATACACAATGTATTGGTATTTTAATTTTTTCTTTTCTATGTATTTAGAAAGATCATATACTAGTAATGATAGTATGATTATTGACTTTTAATTCACTAAGGTTCTTTTAATCAATGAAAAAATTCATGATGGTGATTTTATTTTTGGTTGCATATTTGAAATCATCGACAATTGATGAAATTTGAGTGGAGCATTTTCTTGATAGGGATTTATGAGTTTGTTGATAAGAATTGAGTTTTATTGAATAAATTAAAAAAAAATCAATTCCATTCTCCCTTAAATTTTTAATGACCACCTCTTTCGTGCATGTCCTTTAGATATTTATTACATAAAGAATGTCATTATCTTTTACATACCGCATCCCTTTTCTCTCACTCATGGAAAGAAAATAAATTTGTTCTTTACTAAATTGATGGTTTTTGAATATTTTAATTTCCTAATAATATAAATTATTTTATTTACAAATTAAAATTATCTTCAACTATCCATTAATATCCATTTCTAACTTAAAAATTTATTAGCTATACATTAGACCTGTTGTCATTATATTTCTTATAAAATTCCTTTAGATATTGTATAATTTATGTACACAAACTAAAAATTGCTCAATAATACTAGAAAACATAGAAATATAGACCTCCTTATAGCACTATGATTTTCAATTGTTCTCACAAATGTTTAGGGAAAAGGTTAACACTCATCATCTAAAACTTAAAAAGAAATGGAAAAAAGTTTTGTCACTACCTTTGAGATACAATTTTGACTCATCCTTAAAATATCCAATTAGAGATATAATATTCTAAATATTATCTCACATATTGATAAAATATGGTCAAACTTTATTGAAGGGTAGTTGTTCAAACCACTACTATACCATGGCTTAATACTCACATAACTTTATCACCAAATATAAAAGGTGGCTAGTAGAATAATGATGGAAGATAGATTAATTAATTGAATAACATGAAATGGAAATGAAATCCTTTTACAGTCTATAATTTTAGAATATAATTTTAGAATATCTAGTCTAAGTTTACAAGTATCTTATAACATACAAAACTACCTCATAAACACATTTATATAGAAATAAAATATTAAACAAACATGTGATTTTCACCTAAATACTTTTAAATGAAAATTTACTTTAGAGCTACATTATGAGTACCATTAAAAACCTACTAATGGTTATTATTTATTTATGACATTCAAATTAATCCATTTATACTAAAAATAAGTATTAATTTTCAATAAACCTCACTAACATAATCTTATCTAATATTGTAGCTAAGAGGGATCTAGGTTTCTTTTAGTCACAATTTTGACCAACATAAGTAGATTTTATTATATTTGAGAGGGAGTTCACTAAAGGGATCAAATAATTAGATATTTTAAGGTGTAAATTTATTCATCTACATTATTTCATAGAATAGTTTCTTCATCCTTTTAAGGAATTTCAATCCTTAATCTATAGTTCTTAGCATTATTATTGATGTTGAGTGTTAGGTAATATTATAATTGATATTTCCATGTGCTATAGGAGGGGTGAAGAATACAAAATTTGAAGGATTTGATGTAGGTGTGAATATTTTTATAAATTCCTATAACCTCATTCCCAATGCCATATATTCCTTTGTTGCTCAAATAACCATTTTTTTAAAGAACATTCCAACTATGGATGACATTCAAATGATTGGTTCTTATTTTACAACCTAAGGCCTTGTTTATAGTTTTTTTGTATGATTTCTAATAGTGAAATAGTCAATACATCAACAAGGAAGAGTATTTATCAACACTCTCTAAGTATGAGAGGAAGGACAATTATATTGATAAATTAGATGGATGAAAAGACCCTTGATTATTCTTCATACACCATTGGTTATATAATTAACAAGCATAAAGAGTAATCATTTTCCATGTGTTATGGATTGATGGTGGCTAATTGTAAAGTCCCAATTTATTTAGTACACAATAATGATTTCAATCTCAATTAATGCCTTTAGAAGATAATTCTTGTTATTTCTTTTAACAAATTGTGTGAAACAATTATTTAAACTATGGTGAAAAGTTAGATAAGAGTAAACCTATAAATGTTATAAAACATTTAATAGGGATTACTCAATTGGTAGCATTTGAATTCCCATAATGATGATGAAGATAAAAAAATAGGGAAAATATTTTTAAAATCCATTATATTTGGCTACATGTTGCTTATTTTTGTGCTTGAAATTTTTTCTAAGATAAAATTGAAAAGGAGAGGGATAATTCTTTGATGAATAATTTTATATTATATTTTGTTTATTGAATTCACTTCATTTTTTTGACCACTTAAACAAAAAAACTACTAGCATATGGAAATCTATAGTTTATGTATATAAAATTATAATATATTTGGGAATATACAAACAATATAAGTTAGGGAAACTATAGTAGGATAAATTAAAATGAATAGTATTATAAACTTAGTTAAAACCTAGACAATAGAATAAGGTGAGTAATACAATTGATTCCAAATTAAAGAAATGATATTTCATTAAAAAAACCATGCTCAACTTGGTTTTCTAGCAATAGAGACAATGAGTGCCTTGAAAATTTTAAAATTTGATAGACATGTTTAATCTTGAGACATACATTTTGTAGTTGAATAACCAAATTCTAGAGAAAAACTAGAAATAGAGTAATTTAAGAAGATGTGTGAGGCAACCAAAGTAGAAAGGGGCATTAGTTAGTAATATGCTACTATTTTAGACACTTGTATTCTTTCAAGCATCTATCTTTATAGGTAGTGGAGAGATTGTATGTGTTGGATCTAATTACATTAGAAAAATAACAAAATAATTTAAAATTGGAAAGGTGTTGTTGGTGTTTGTAGGTGGAACATTTGGTAGCTGCAAATGGTTAAAAAAATATAAAGTAATATTTAAAAAATAGCCAATTTTAATTTATGCATCTCAGTTCATGAACCAAACAACATGCTAGAAACAAAATCCATATCATAAGCCCTACACGATCTTGAAGTTGCATGAATATTATGCTACCCAATTAATGTCTATTTAATTAAAATTTGGGGTAGTAGGAGAGGAAATAGGGGTTATGATGATGGATTCACCAATCAATATTGGATTAGGATACATGGATAACTATATTATTAAATTACTTTGAAAAATTTATCCACATATCTAGTGACCTAAATATTATTTAATAGTGAAATAAAAAAAATTAAGCATGAGATATTTTTAGACATAAATGCCCACATAAGAATACTATCAACTAAATATAGAGGAGAAAATAAGGTTATCATTTCCAATGATGTGGGGAGTTGTTAGAACTGTAAAAATCTGATGTTTTTACATATGTTTTCACTCATAAATTTCCTGATTTGGTCCTACCGTATGCATATTTCATCTATAGTTTTTCGTATTGCCCCATTGAATCCATTGAATCATGCATTATGTACATTCTGGTGCCCATCGGCATAGGTCCATGACTGTCTCCCGGACCCATGTTGCCTTTGTGTTGACATATGTTTGTTGCAGGTGTATCGGCAAGACATGTTCTTTGCTACGGCGACTGGCATTTGTTCGTGCTTGGTTATCGGCATAACATCCATGCTGTTTTGGAAAAAATGGAGACATCTATCGACATGTGTTGTGGCTATCAGGGTAGAGTCTCACCGAGTTCAGTATGTCTCCCCGACTTGTGCATGCGGAAGTTTATCGGCGTGAGTTAGGCTATCGGCATTGGTCTTGGCGAGTCTCTCTTGTCTTCCTAATTGGCGTTTTTAGTTTCATTTTGGCAGGAATTGGTGTTCGGGAGGAGGTCTTAGCGAGTGACCTTCGATCTCGCTGACATCACATATGGATTCACTTCGGCCAAACAAATTATCTTCGGTGAGAAGTCATAGCGAACAGGTTGGGTCTTGCCGACAATGTTCAAAGTGGATTTCTTTCGGCAAGAGTTTTGATTTCTCTTAGCGATCTTGGTGTGCTCGGTTGTTTCGGTGTAACAAAATGCTCTACAAGACGTCTCGCCGAGGGTTGAAGGTTATAGCGACGGAGGATCCTCGTCGGCAGGAAAAGTATTATGTCTCAGCGACTTGAATATTGATGTTGGCTTTTAGTGAAACATAACAATCTATAGGAGGTCTTGCCGATGTCAGAAGGTTACGACGACTGTGATCAAAACCAAAGGAACTCATCAGTGAGAGATATCTGGTGTCTCAGCGAATGAAAGCATGTGAAGAATTACATTTTGATATAACGTTTTTTTATCTGTATGACATCTCCCTGATATCACAAGGCTATACTGAAACATAAAGAAAACAAATGGATACTTATTGACTTCGGCATAGCAAACAATTTGTTACGGCGAAAGCGAATAGCATGAGGAATAGAGGAACATGGGATGATTAATGACTGACGATACAGTTGCCTTTGGAATACCTTCTGTGTTGTCCTGGCGACTGGTTCACTGGCGAATAAAAACATAAATTTGAATGTTGTGGCCGACATTTATACATTTGATGACCGTTGCAGGCTAGCTCAATTGGAGCCTGAATCTTGTGGAGGGCCGACATGAAGTCTCAATTTGAATTATTTTCTTAATGCTGGTGTATAAATTGGCATTTTGTAATTGTAAAATGATGACCAGTTATCAGTTATTTGATATAGTAGGCAAATTGTATAGATACAGAACAATAAATTTGTCAAATCAGAGGCTATGATGCATGTTCTAAAATGGAGGTATTTATGAATGTCAATTGATGTTGCTACACATGTTTGGTATCAGTTATCTGTTGAATTTAATAAGAGAATTGCTAAGTTGTCTCCAAGATGGATTCTTTCTGATTGTTTAAATTGATATGACAAGTTTGTATTCAATTTATCAGTGCACATTTGTTGTACTTGTGTGATCGATTGATTGGTTCTTTCAAGTAAAGACTAATCCTTTTAGTTAATCACAGTAATAAGAGAGATTCAATTGGATTATTCAAGTAGAGCTTAGTAATCACATTCTTGCATGTTTATACAAGTTGTAAGCACAATATACGCCAGATAATTTGAATTTTCTCAGAGAAGTGTTGCTCATCTTGATCTCATTTGACTCTGCATACCCAACAAGGCACTAGTCTCTGCACTTCACCATTTGAACTTATTCAGTTTTCTTTACATCTATTCGTCAAGCATTCATTTTAGGATTCAAATCAGAATATTGTTACTGTTTTCAAGTTGGATTTCATTTGTTCACCTCCCATTGCCATTGTGAACAAATTTCTTTAAGAAGATAATCACAAGTTAAGTCTGCACCATTCGGAGAGGTACACCCACCCAATTTTTGTAGCACCTAAAGAGTAGAAGGTTGAATTCTTTCGACCTTGTCTGTTACCCTAAAGCATATCAAGAGATTGGCAGCCTCTTGAGGCATCTTGCCTACGTTTTTGAGAGCTAACAGGAGTGTTTTACCATAAATGTTGACATAGTTAGACTAGTCGTTACTTTTTTAAAAATATATAATTTTTTTCCCACTATCTCCCCAATTATTGGAGAGAAATAACATGTGAAGGTGAAAACTACTTGATTGAATTATATGTTTTTTATTAGATAAGTTGCATTTACTGGGTGTAGTACCCATTACACGATGAGCCCAAAGGGCCAAAATGAAACCAAGATCAATAGTACATTATAGAGTCCAAACCCAAAACAACAGAAACCAAAAAAATAACATACACAACACACGAACAACAGAGACACACAGACCAACCCACTAATTGGCAATACCTTCCCATTTTTGAATGAGGAGATTTAAAACATCATACCCAACCCAATTAGGACCCTCACCCTCAGTATTCTTGTCCTCCTCCTCCTTGATGACATCAAAGAGAGCGACGACAAATCTATGGATGATCTTAATGGTGTAACGTGTCAGCCTAGTGAACTTTCGTTCAAGTTTCTCCATCTGCTCCCGCAGCTTGTTGATGTCCTCCTCCTTGTCACTCTTCCTCTGAGTCATCTCTTCCTCTATGGCCTTGGGATCTGAAGAGTGGGTGGAGTCCTCTTTGAGCATTTTTTTCAAGTCTGAGAAGTGGCTAGGACCTTCCACAAACACCTCTTCCTCCGACAGTGTCTTTCTTACACTCATCTTTGTCGTCAGTCCACTCTGATTTGCTATAAATTTCATCCACCAGTATCTCTTATTCTTTTCCAATCTATGATACCTCATGACACTTTTTTCTCTATCCCCATGTTAATACTCATAGCCACAACAGTGTCACCTTTGGAATCCTTTCTTGTAGCACTATTTCCCTCACTATCTATGCCCAATAACTCCACCTGGCACGTAATGTATTTTGTACCCTTCTTCTTTGTCATTGTTATGTTGTCTAACTTGGTGGGGGTATTCTTAAGCTTTCACAGTCTAGCCACAACCTTGGAATGGGCCAAACTGACCCCCCATTCTTCTTCTTTTTTGGGGGTTTTAGTTTAGGCACCTCATGGGGTTCACTGTCCAGCAAGGGGTTTTTTCTCTTGGGACCAACAAAAGTAACAGGGGATGGTTTCTCATGGGATAGTTCAGGTGGTTCCAATTCTTCCACACAAACAATAGAGATGGGTTTAGGAGGGCATAGGTCCAAATGGAAATGGTAGAGCTAAAGAATGAGGCCCTGGTGAAGAGGCAGGGGAGGCGGTTGGTCAGGGTTTTGAGCAGCAACTTCAAGGGATTCCTTCATCGATCTTTCAAGTGAGATCAACAAAAAAAAGGAAAGCTAAGGAGCATTTTTTGCCTAAGGTGGTTGAGTAACAACAAATGATAAAAGTAAAAAACCTTAAATCTTCCATCTAATGTTATGTATTTCATGAGAGCTAAACACACCTTATCCCATGGTTTAGGAAGCGCCTCTCTCTCAAAGCCCAATTGCTTCTTAATTGGCTTCTCATTGTCCTTGAAAAAGGTATCGAGGCTCTCAAGGTCCTGAGTTTTGGTGTGCTTCTTGTACTTATTTTCATTGCAGAAAAGACCCATCGCCTTGGCTATCACCTCCTCGTTAACCTCAAATGAAATTCCTCCCATAGTAACTCTCTTGTCCCTCTAGGAGCCAACAAATTATGCCGACATCTTTTCGTCATGACCCACCAGACTTTCTAACAAAGGTGCAAAACCCCCCTCTGTGTAGATGTTCCACACAATAAAGTCCCTGTGAAATTTGTCACAGTTGTTAGGCTCGGTCTTGACCCTATCACCACCCATATCAACACACAACTCATAGAAACTAGCCCAGAAAAACAAAGTTAGTCGAGAATTGAACTACCCATTGGTGATTCTACCCAACCTTATAACACCATTTCCAAGCCACCAAGGACAAGAAAGTGTAATTAATGCTTCTAGAAGTTTACACGCGGTGGTGGTCATTCCCAAGGAAATCATCTTCGCGGGGCCATAATCTTTCCTTAAGTATAGAAAGCTTAGATAGAAAGCCATGCTGAAATTTATTGGATAAT
This sequence comes from Sequoia sempervirens, assembly GCA_007258455.2. Taxonomy (NCBI): domain Eukaryota; kingdom Viridiplantae; phylum Streptophyta; class Pinopsida; order Cupressales; family Cupressaceae; genus Sequoia; species Sequoia sempervirens. The sequence continues at coordinate 31,546 of VDFB02022752.1, read as the reverse complement.
TAATAACCGACATGCTAGAAGTCACTTTGAACTTGCACATTTTCCTAGACCTTTTAGCCGTGGGGCCAAAATTTGGATTCCTTAAGTACATCACATTAAATCTTAGGTTCATCATAAGCTTGATTAAAATATAAATAGTCAGAAAGTTTGGGAGATTGAGTTATATGTTACTATTCATTAATGTTAAAGTAAAATTTCAAGAAAGAGCATTCTCAAAATAAACACTAAATATTTATATATTGTTTCCCGTACTATTTTATAGGAAAGTTATATTGATATAGATTACATATAACAATTGAAATTATAAACTATTGTATGAAAAATATACTCTATATAAAATATATAAATAAATAATTTAATCTTAGATAACTGGGTTGGTATTGGAAACAATAAATGTTCTATTAAATGAATTTAAATGTGGTAGTTAGATTCTAAATGTGAAAAAATGATACAAAATGTTTTAGGAATTGATTCATCACAATACTATATTTTTAGGGATTGTTCATATGACTATTCCAGGTTTATAAACTGGTTGTGTTTCACTTTGGTTTATATTTGTGACAAATTTTGATGATTTTTTTGTTTTTTAGAGGCATCAAAATTATGAACAGTCAAAGGGAATGCATGATAAATGGGTTGTTCAAAGTAGAAAAAACATCATAGTGCTGAAAAAATGTGGAATATGAAGGGTTTTGACACTTGAATCAACTCATTTTATGCTCACTCTTTTATTTTGATACCATGGGAGGAAAAAGGGATAATATATAATGTGTTATTATTGATTTGGATAAGTGGTCTTGTTGAAGCCTTCATTTTTAAGTTCTTTATGAGATTACAAGTTTACAAGATAATTTCTAATTTGCAAGGTTGTACAATAGGTGTGAAAGAGTTTCAAAATATTGTAATGGATCTAGTTAGCCTCATTGGAATTGTAACAATGTTATCAATGATTGAGATAGTGGGTAAGGTCTAAAATTATCACTCTTTGTGGAGTTTTCACCCTTTAAGTCTTCTCCAAGGTAACATTTGTATATTAGTTCTTATTGTATTTCCTTGTTGTTGTATGCTTTTATTTCATGTTTCCATTGAACTTACATCATGTTGAATATATGATACTACAAAATGCATATTCTCAAGGTATAGAAACAGTATTTAGAAGGTTATTTGTTGAATTGACATGTTGATACTAATTTTTGTTAAGTTGAATACTATCTCACTAATCTTTAAGGATCAAGTGGTATCAAATGTTCTCACAAAATATGAGTTGTGAAAATATATTCCATCCATGAAGTTGGGTGGAAGTGGAATTTTTTTGAATATGAACATAAAATTGGCACAAGATATTGGAAAAAAGTGGCAAGCTTGATGACAAGAGAGGAATATTATGGGGAAATGCATTTCAAAATATTTGAGGATGCTATTATAAGGATATCAAGTTGAGATGGGAAGATTGATATACTTGAAATTATAATTTTGGTCTTGAATAGGAATCTAGGTATGGTTAGGTTTCATGAAGAAGATAAGGAACTAGAGAAGGTTGAATAGATCAAGGAGAAATATCCTATGAAGGATTCTTCAAAGTTGAAACTAAGATAAACATACAACCAGATGTCATGGAAATTAACACTAAGAATCTTGATAAGTGAATTTCTTAGATAGAATTCTACTTTAGCCTTTATAAGCTATCTCCTCATCAAAAAAAAAAATTGCATAACTTAAGCTAGTTGGCCACTTATTAACTTGGTGTAAGATTTACACCTTATCCTTGGAATGTTGCAAGGTTCCTCCAATTTCCAAATGGAAAGAATTTAAAGGATTTTTGAAAAAGAAATTTTATCTATTTTTTCACAAGGAAAAGAGGGTTAAGTAATGTGACTACTTGTATCAATGACAAGGACAAGTGTTTAGGAGTAAATTATTGAGTTATGGAAGAAAGTAGTGTAATTGGATAAGGAAATCATGGAAAATGAGGTTTTGATGAAATATATGTGCTTTATGTTGACACTTAAAGAGGTACATACTAATGGAAAAATTACAAGACATAGATGAAGCTTATGCCCATGCATACTGTCATGAATGGAACAAGAAGAAAGCATATTCTTTCATTTCAAAACAAAATGATAAGATAAAACAACAAGGGGTAAATAATAACAAGTATAAAGATAAGGGAAACAAAACAAAAAATCCAATACTTCAATCCAAAAAAGGACAAGAGGAAGGGGAAAATCAAATTTCATTATTCACATTATTGTAAAGAAGGTCATTTGAATGAAAGGTGTTGAAAATTACACCTTGATTTGACACCTTCATAAAGGTAGAAGAAGAATTATGAGAACACTAATTTTTGGAGCAAGGGTAAGGATATTAGTGATGATTCTAATTTAGATAAGAATTTGGATTGTGTGGAGCATAATGAATCTTTTTTTATGAGATAAACTTCCAAGAAGGAAGATGAAATCAACAAGTTATTCCACATAAAAATATAAATAAAGAAAAAAAATGAACATACACTTTTTGACACATGAGCACAAACTAATAATATTTACAAAATTTAGTAGTAGAGTTTGGTTTGTACACCATATAGAACCCTTAACCATATTCACTTAATTGGCTAAAACAAGTAGTTGATATATCAATGAAGAAATACTATAGCTCAAACTTTGGTATAAGTGCATGATGTCATTTAATTCAAAAGGAAAACTTAGTATATAATCATGTTTAATGGTAAATCATCCACCTTGAACTATGTGAAGAAATTTGTAATTTCCATGGTTAGTGTGCCCTAAACTAAGTGTTTAACCAATGTAAGAATACCATTTTATTTCTTATTGCTTCAAGTTAAGGGAGAGAAAATGAGGTAAAGGTAAAAAAAGTTACATGGGCTACACACATCAATAATAGTAGGAAATAGGTGAGTTGGTGAAGCAATTTTATATAAATTTTAAGATCTGAAAGGGTTGCCTCCTAAGGATCCTAATGAGCATGAGATCTAATGGAATGTAAATTTACAATATAGGTATTTATCTTCAAATTTTAGTTGAGACAAAGGAAATTAAAGATAAATTAAAAATGTAGAAACATGGGGTTATTAGGAAAATCACATCCATGTTTTTAACCAATGTAAGAATACCATTTTATTTCTTATTGCTTCAAGTTAAGGGAGATAAAATGAGGTAAAGGTCAAAAAAGTTACATGAGCTACACACTCATTAATAATAGTAGGAAATAGGTGAGTTGGTGAAGCAATTTTATATAATTTTTAAGATCCGAAAGGGTTGCCTCCTAAGGATCCTATTGAGCATGAGTTCTAATGGAATGTAAATTTACTAATATAGAGATTTATCTTCAAATTTTGGTTGATACAAAGGAAATTAAAGATCAATTGAAAATGTAGAAACATGTGGTTATTAGGAAAATCAAATCCCCTTGTGGCTCTCCTATATTTATAGTATGAAAGAAGGATAGAACATGACATATATATGTTGAATATTGGGGTATAAATAAAATAAACATAAACAATAGGTGTTTTATACCTCAAATAGATTATTTATTTGATCAAATTGAACATACCAAGTAGTTCACATATTTTGAGTTAAATTTAGGTCATCTTCAAGAAATAATTAAGGAATAAAATATATGGATGGCAACATTTAAGGCCAGTCAAGGTCTATTTTAGTGGTTGGTTTTACCTTTTGTTCTAATAAATGTTTCAACAAACTTCATGCATTTTATGGATGAGTTATTGAGGCCACCCTTTAATTCATGTTTCATTTTCTAATTATATGATATTTTGTTTTTCACAAAATATGAGGGGCATGTTGCACATCTTGAAAAGGTGTTCAAAATTTGGAAGGAGAACAATTTTTTCTAAGTGGAAAGAAATGTGAATTTTTAAATAATTCACTTGTGTACCTTGGTCATGTGGTGGGAAATGGTGAGATAAGGATTGACCCATCAAAAGGGAAGGTTTTATTGAATTGGCCAAAGCCCGCGATTATTTTATAGAGTACAAGATTTGTTGGGGTAGTTCAATACCTCTCTATAATTTTATCAATTATTTTTCATATCTGGCCACTCCTTTGCATGTCATAATATGGGGTACAAATATTTTGGTGTTGATGACCTACTATAGACACCTAAAATATTCCCTAGGTCTAATCAGCATCACCTAGTACAAGTCCCCTTCACATTAGGCCATGCACACTTAATTAAATAATAATATTACTTAATTAACCATCTTTTCCATCTCCTCAAATAAATTTACAAATAATTATCATATTCCACCTATTTTCCTTCTCACATGTAGGTAAAATAATTAAATATTATTATTTAATTAAGCCTATATTCCCTCAACATCTTCCAAGAATAGAGGGTACCTAGGAACACTTTTCCTTGTGGTCACATTATTCTCTCAACACAACCCAAAAATATATCCCCACTAGATGTGCATGTCCTTTATTTCTCTCATGCTCACAACTACTTACTAAACTTAGTAAGTTCATCCTAACCATTCACAATCTAACCACATCCATCTCTACCCCATACTATCCTTGATCCTAGGGAATCCCTCTCAACTATCCTCCACCATTGATCAAATCCTTAGATCTTGACCATCTATTACTCCTTCCAAAATTCTATAAATTCAAGCACTATATCCTTCGTTCCTAATCAATAATCACTTATGTTAGGTAAATGTCGTCAAATTGGTATCTTCAAGCAAAGGAACACCCACATTCCAACTATTCAAGAAGAAAATCAAATCAAAATGGAGTTTATGGTAACATTTTCTTTTATTTTTTGATGTTATGCTTTGTTTTGATCTCTTTTGTGAGCTCTATCTAGAGGTTTTTCTTGGTTTGAAGTAGGAACTTGCATGCTTGTTTATTTCTATTTTACATATAAAATATTAGCATTACATTATGATGAATCTATTGGGGATCATCCTCACATTTCACTCCATTTATACATTTGTTTGTTTTCTAGTTTCTTTCAACTAATTATTTTTCATAGGTTCTTAAAAAAGTTTCAGGTACCAAGTTTTTATAGGTGCATCCAAAAGAAAAATGGACTGTACTGTTGTCTCCAAAACAACCAATAAATGAAGTTTGACATAAAATGCTTTCTATATTGTTGAAAAAAGTGGAGTTCTTTTAGGGTCACTCAAGGGTACATCTATATAAAATTTGTACGATCATATAGTATTGTACAAACGACGCCATACAACTGTGCAAGTTTTGGTTGAACAACATTTGGGAAAGATATATACACAGTTTAGTGGAGTATATACATGAGTTAATCAAGCATATACATAGTGGTTAGTAAGGTTTTTAGGTATATGGTAAGCACATACTCACAAATTCGTGGGTATACAACCATGAGACTAGAGGTATATTTGAAGGGCACATAATCTACTGAGGGGGGGTGAATTAGTAGATTAAACAATTCAAAACAATTCTGGAAACCTTTCCAACTACTTAGTTGGTTTTTAACATGAAGATTACTAAACCAAAAGTAAAAATTCAAAGCACAACACCAAATTTTTATGTGGAAACCTGAAAAGGGAAAAACCATGGTGAGAAGCTCTCACAAGTAAAAATATAATAATGAATCTTTAAAATATGAAGTAGGCACCAACCTACCAAAGACACCAATCCCCAATGAGTCATTAGGCACCAATCTATAGGAGACACCACTCCCCAAATGATTTAGTAGGAACCAACCTATAGGAGACAACAATCCCCACCAAAACATAGACACCAACCCCTACTAAAACAATACAACATGAAGTAGGCACCAACCTACCAAAATAGAAATAATAGTGGATTTGAGATATGACACCACTCTTTTCTTCATGCCTCTGCTACAACAAAACTATACATCCCACTGGGTACTTTCATTTTGATCATTCATGGATGTGCTTTGTTACTCTCATAGAAACATACTTGAACACATTGATCAACTAATCCTCATACTCTTGATGATTCATAGATGTATATATGCATGACACTACATTGGCACTCTTTTGTGTCAGCCATGGATCCACACCAACCTAGACAACATAGGATGGACCTAAATTCAAATTACATGGAATGTGTAATACAAGGGTCCAATCTTGCCACCAACAACACTTGACATCTTGTGCTGCTAAGGGAACCTTAAATAGGTCCTATCCTCACTCCACATGCTTGAAACCATTACTGCATTCTTGTAGCCGTTATCACACTTCCCTTGAACTCATAATAGCTTGATGAGACTTTTGATACTTCAAACCCCTCACACATTGAGTTGTACCACTAAAAACTGAGGAAACTAATAGAACTAGTGTAGGCATACTCTCCTTCCAAACCGCAAGGCTACAATAGATTTTTGAAAGAAATGCCACCCATATTAAGTAATCTCTCTATCTAAAATATATCCTCCTAGACCACCACAAACATTTGTTTCTGCATACTCATCATGGTATGATAAATACATGAACTATTTGAGAGTATTCATGTCATGAAAAATATGATACAAGATATGATTGATTAGATAATCTACACACTATCAACCAACACACTACCAGAACCTTTAGATTATTGTCAATACTTGTACTTCTAAAAAAATTCTTCAACTTTGATAACCTTCACATTTGATATCCTTGACATCCTTTGATAACCACTGACAACAACAATGACCTGCTGACATCAGTTTGATATCAATGACAACCTATGCTCAACAACCTCCCCCTTTTTCATTGATGGAAAACAACAAAATGTTGGGACCACTAATATACACACCAGAACAGCACAAAGAATAAGTTTGAATGATTCATGTGTTGCTCTAATCACTCCCCCTGTGAAAGATATGGAATTAAAGAAAAAGAAAGAAAATACATTCACCTTCTCCAGATTTAGCATCTCCTTAATTTAGATCTTTCTCCCCCTATTATGGATATATTCTTTATGATAAATTCAGTATCTTGAACTCACTTTCTCCCAAGCTCATAGAAATTCAGCATTTTGAGCTCAATTTCTCCCCCTTTGACATCAATGACAAAGGATCAACATCTATATGCTCACTTTCTCCCTTTGATTGGCATGTTGCCACACCTCAAACCATGTTTTCAAATAGACTCCCCCTGAGCCTATGCACCAAAATCTGTGAACAACACTCTACAAGAGAACCAACCCTTCTTGTGGCAAGGAGACCAAGATCTCCCTCACCCTGTGATTTCCTCTTGAGTCAAGAGGAGGGAGTAATAACTGCCAAATTTTTCTGGAAGAACTCAAATTTATCCTTAGGAAGTGGCTTCATGAATATTTCTGCAACTTGTTCCTTTTTATCCACATATTCCAACTTGACCTCTTTCTCTGCAACCTTCTCTCTCAAGAAATGATATTTGATTGCAATGTGTTTTGTTCTTGAGTGCATCACTGAATTCTTTGAAATGTTTATAGCACTTGTATTATCACAAAGAAGAGTGATAGGATCTTCAAACTCAACCTTCATCTCCTTCAGGTTTTACTTCATCCAAATCACTTGAGTGAAGCATGATATTGCAACAATGTATTCGACTTTTGTTGTAGATAAATAAACTAATTCTTGCTTCTTACTCGACCATGATACCAAACTGTCTCCAAGGAAGAATGCACCACCATGATACCTAACCTATATCTATGTATGTTGTGAGAGTGAAATTTTCACTCTTTAGATACCAAAGAAAAAATTCTTCAGTAGCCTTCGAATACTTGAATATTATTTTTACCACCTTCACATGAGTCTCTTTAGGTGCTTCTTGAAATTTGGAAACCATTCCAACTACCTACATGATATTCAATTTGGATGTTGTCACATATAGTAAACCACCAATCATTGACCAATACAAAGTTTGATCTACCAGAGTAGACTCATCATGCTTGTTCAACTTACACCTGATAACCATATGTGTTGCAACAGGTTTTCAATCTTCCATTCCAAACTTGCTTAACATCTTCTTTACATACTTTTACTATGAGATAAAAATCCCTTTGTCTAATTGAAAAATTTGTAACCCCAATAAGAAAGCTAATTCTCTTAACATATACATCTCAAACTCATTTTGTATATCCTTATGAATTTTTTTTTACACATTTCATCACTACTTCCTTTAAAAATGATGTCATCAACATAGATCACAACAATCAACATGTGTTCTCCTTTTGTTTTGATGTACAAATTTTTATCCACACAACCTCTCCAGAATCCTTGTTGCTACAAGTATCCATCCAACCTTGCATACGAATCTCTAGGAGCTTGCTTGAGACCATACAAAGCCTTCTTCAATTTACAAACATAATCTAGATTGTTAATGTATTGAAATCCTTCTGGTTGGTCAATTTAAACTTCTTCAAGTTGTCCACTTAAAAATGTTGACTTCACATCCATCTAATACACATTAAAGTTCTTGTAAGCTGACAAAGCTAAAAACATCCTAATTGCCTACAATCTTTCTACCAGAACAAATGTCTCTTCAAAATCTATACCTTCAACTTGAGCATAACCTTTACACACAAGTTTTTCTTTGTTTTTTATCACTTCACCTTCTTCATTCAGCTTATTTTTGAACACCTACTTGGTTCCAATCACATTTTTTTCCTTAGGCCTTGGGAAAAGTTCCCAAGTTTCATTCTTCAAGATTTGTTTCAATTCTTCTTCCATAAAATCTATCCATCCTTGTTCATTGCTCACTTCCTTATATGTCTTAGGTTTTATCTTTGATAATAAAGCAAAATGTACCTATTCTTTTGATCTTTCCAACCTCATCTAGGTTAGAACCCCACTATATTTTTCACCAATGATTTGATCTTTAGAATTATTCTTTTGAACATACTTAGTTGGAGCTTTCAAAACAACTTCCTCTTTAGGTTCTTCAATATTTCTATGAACTAATTCCTCTTCCTCTTCAATTTTTGGAATAGTAGTATTTTGAATAGTTTCATCAACCTTTACATTTGCACTTTCAACTATCCTCTTTAGTATTTTATTATAACATCTGTAATCTTTGCTTCTTAAAGAGTAACCAAGAAAAATACCTTCATCTGATCTTGAATCAAACTTACCCAAATTTTCTTCATCTCTTTTGATGTAGAATTTTCTTCCCAAAATCTTTAGATGACTTACTAATGCCAGTCTTCCTTTCTATAACTCATGTGGAGTCTTCTCTATCTTGTACATGATCTAAACTTTGTTTAGAATGTACACAACTATTTGTGGAGCCTCTCTCTGGTACATATCCAACAAGTTTTCCTGACATAGCATAGTCCTAGCCACCTATTATATGGTTTGGTTATTTCTTTCAACAATTCCATTTTGTTGCAATGCTCTAGGAGTAGGAAACTGCCTTTGGATTCCATGCTCTTCATAGAATCTATCATACTTCTTTGCTATAAATTCTCCACCTCTATCTGATCTTAGGACTTTTATTCTTCTTCCGATTTCATTCTCTAACATCGCCTTGAATGCTTTTAACTTATCAAATGCTTATGATTTTTCTTTTAGATATGTAATAAAAGCCATTCTAGAATAATCATCAATCAACATCATGAAATACATCTCTCCTTATGGACTCTTAGTCCTCATTGATCTGCACAAATCTATGTGTATCAAATCCAATAGATTTGATGTAGAATACTACTTAGTTGGATATTTTCTTCGTGTTTGCTCTCCTTCATGACATGGCTTGCAATTGATTGATCGAGGTTTCTTGATTCTTGTTATATCCCATACCAAAACTTTTGAACTAACTTTGACCATATCATCAAAATTCATATGCCCTAACCTTTTGTACCAAATACAACTCTCATCCTTCTATGCAATGAGACACCTTTTTCCATTCAACTCACTAAGATTATAAATGTCGCTATTTTTCCTACTTCCTTTCACAATTAGCTCACATGTACTTGATTTTTTTATTTCACAACCATCACCACTAAAGGATAACTGATATCCCTTATCACTCATCTGACTGACACTCAACAAATTGTGTTCCAAACCTTCAACATACAAAACATCATTTGTCTTTGTTTTACCACCATCAAGAATTAATGTACCCTTACCAAAAAATTTAGCAATAAAATTATTTCCAAGGGTAACTGATCCACCTTCAAATTCTTTGAAATTCACGAACTTACTTTTATCTCTAGTCATGTGACTAGAGCGACCGTTGTCAATAATCCACATGTTCTTCCTTTACTTTTGATCATGTAATGTTGTTTGTGTAATCAAATACTTCTTAGATTTCTTCTCTTCTAGAACCTTCTTCTAGACCTTCTCCAAAACATCATTATGTTCTTTCTATGGTAATGGGGAACTCACAAAATTACTTCTACAATTCCTTGCAATATGTCCAAAATTGTTGCACTTGAAACATATGATACTAAAATTGAATAGAGGTACAAATGCATTATTACTAACAAAATTATTCCTTCTTAATGGAACTCTTCTATAATCCATAGCCTTATGTACATACTCATTAAAACTAAAACAATAACCAAAAAAAGAAAAAATTGACTTGGTATTGAATCCTTTTCCTCCAAATCTTCTTTTGTTTTGCACTTGAAAAAAATCATCATTCTGAGTCATGTTGTCATTACTTGTCGATGTCATCTTTGATATTGAACTTCCAAAACCAGTCACTTACAGACTCACCTTAGTAGACTTCTTTAACTATTATGTTACCTTTTTCTTTTGATCATCAAAATCAACACTAGTTTTGTCATGCAAGACTTTTTGACCTTCCAATATCTAATCTAGGGTTTTAGTATATTTACTAAACTTCAACTATAGCTGTTGATTTTCCTTCTCAAGTTATTTTTTGGCTACAACAATATTTTCCTCAAGCTTTTCACAGTCTTTGTCTTTTTCTAATAACTTCTTTGACACTACTTCTTCAACTCTTTTGCTTCTTCTGCCTAAATCTTCAAATCAACAATCATCTTTTTCATAACCTTCAAATCTTTTGATAATTTCTCTTTAGCTCTTACTTCTTCTACAATTCTGATATTCATCTTCTTAATTTATCTTTTAGCCCATAACAAATTCTCCATAAGATCTAAATCTTCTTCACCCTTTTCTTCAGAACTCATTTCAACATCACCACCGTGTTGGTGGTTTTTCTTGCAACCTTAAACCCTAAGGAGAAACACAATGCCTAAACTAGGGGATTAAATATTCAGGACAAGTAATTTGCACTATCAACAAACTTAAGACAACAAAAGCCAATGAACAAGGCTATGAAAGTCATTTGCACTTTGAGCTCCATAGGACTTAGGAGGTTGTTCCTAATTGTAGGTCCAATGTATGATAAACTTATGCCAAGCAATAAACTATAGACCTATGAAAGTGGATAGTTCTCAGATATATGAGTGATGGGTATTTTATATTCCACTATGGTTCAAGCATAATCCCATTTGCATTGAACCTGTTGAGAACACATAACTTAGATATCTTCATGTCAAACACATAGAGGCTTAATAGATAAAATTCTCTCAAATTTAACCTCTATACTCTTTCAAATACCATGGAGATACAGGGAATTGAGATAACTTAAACAACAAAGAAAACAAACATCAAAGTAAAAGGGTTTTTAGATTTTAAGATTTGGGACCAAACTGAAAACAAAAGATGCACAAGATTGACCAGTGTCAAGAAAAAGGGCCACAGAGTCATATAACAAGCATTTTATCTTATCATGTTAAACATGTTTCGAATATATTATAAACATTACCACCTTATGATAACAAGACCACTAAAGCTTATCAAATGACCATTGTTAGAAATCCACCTAGAAACACAATACTCCCATTACATTCATTAAATCAATTACATTGCTCCTTTAACACAAGGAAATAAAAAATGCAATTCAAATGCAGCAAATGTGCATGAAAAACTCAGATAACCCTTGATTATTGAATTTAAAGAGTATTACATCTCAGCTATGGAGACAATCACAAAATAAAATATTCATGTAGCACAATTCAAAACACAAAAACACCTCAGACTAATGGCTAACAGTTATATTTCACCCTAACTAAACCCTTTACAGTTTATACAGAGCTTTTGTCTACTTTGCAGAACTTCAGAAATTGGAACCCTTACAAATGAGAAAGAATGAGAATAAGAAGAAGAAGAGGCAGCCCTAAAATCAATCTATAGTTGACATCTAGTAGCATTGCTCCCCTTTTATTTGCATATATCTTTCTTCACTTGCAATTAAAAATACCCTTTCCCTGTGAGAAAACTTCATTCCTTTTACCGAGTTGCAAAAAACCCATTTACCTGTTTTCTCCTTTAACTGTGAAATCCTTTCACATAGCAATTAAAAATAACTTTTACTGTGAAAACTTCAACTCTCCTCTATTTTTCCCCGCGTCGTGAAAAATATTTTATCTATGAAAAATATTTTTTCCCAGCAAAGAAGACCTTCATTTATAAAGCGAATAATTTGATTCACTTTATCGGGCTTAATAGAAAACTTACACGTGCCTCCTTTTACCTTACATTTTATATTTAAAAACTTTACCTTTAAATAGTGAAGGCTTTTGAATATTTTATGTTGGACTATTAAAAATATTTGCCCGTGCCCTTTTCACCTTTCATTGTATATTTAAAATCTTTGCTTTTTTAAACAAAATGAAGGATTTTAAATATTATATCATCGGGCACTAAAATCTTTCCCCCCCGTGCTTTTTCACTTTTCACTGTATATTTAAAATCTTGCTTTTAAATAGTGAAAACTCCACATCATTTCCATCGAGCAACATTTTTAATTCACCATCAAAGTAGTACTTTAAGCAATGCCTTTTAAAAAATTTGTCATCGAGCCCACATTGTCCACATGGAGCTCGCCTGCTCACCCCGCAGCTTTTCTCTGACATCACCAACATTCCTCGTGAGGCTGGCTGGTAGGGAACAGTGGAGATTCGTCCATGCCTCCCACTTCGTACTGACCATTGATTTTGCTCAACCCTAATTTAGTTGTGTTCTACGATTCTTCACATTTGAACCATTGCAACACTTAGCAAAATTTTACAGTAGTCTTCATACAACGCCATCCTCCTCATCGAAGTTATGCATGAAATTTGAGGGTGCCAGATGCACCGACCTTCAACAATGTTCATTGCAATCTTGTCGCTACTCTTCATGACAATGCATTCAAGCTAGGCATACTAGAATTAGGGTTTCAATACACCTTCACAGGCACAAACTATTCGTGTGTTGGGAAAACATGTGCTCAATTCACCAACACATTGAGCATCAAAACAAATATGTTTCCTGCAATAGCTTCTTGAACCAGTGTAGAAATTTCCCTTGCAATATTAAAATGACTTCTTTCAACATCACGATGGTTACCCCCTTCACATCACAATCATTTCTTGAGCTCAATGGTAGCACTTTATAATACAGTTCATTAGCCATCTGAAGATGTGTTGCCATGCTCCCTGGATCCCTCATCTCATCGCAAAAAATGCAAAATGATTTTAATTTTTGAATAAAATGTCAACATTAGAAATCTTTATATTCGATTCACTTTGGGTAGCTTAAATTGTTTCTTCTGCATTGAGCTAGTTTTCAATTTTTAGTTCCATGTTGTCAAGCACACTCTCAAAACATTTGATGAGTTTTTATCCACCTTAAGTTGTGTCCCTTTCATTTTCACTTGATTAATGACAAAGTTGTTAGAACACAATGATCTATTGAGTGGGGGGTGAATCAGTAGATATTAAAAAATTTAGTTCATAAAACTTTTGTAGATTCAACCTTAAACTCAAATGTGTAGATTGAAATACTAACAAATATAATAACCACAAGCACAAGAGAGATCAACACATAACACCAGATATACGTGGAAAACCCAAGATGGGAAAAACCACGATGAGAAATGTTGCTAGGATCTATTGTCCTAATCCAACCTCACAAGCATCAAAGTTCAGTTACAATGTTTAGGGCTACAACCCAAGGAAGCAACAACTTCTTATTTAGAAGCTACAACTTCAGGGATGCTACTACACCTTATACTGAGCTACAACCTCTTACAAAGTTCAGCAATCAACTATGCATAAAATGGTTCTACACAACCTACAATGCATCAATTCAATACATAAGCTTTCTCTCTCTGTTCTCCCTTACTCCACTATAACCGGCTTCATGAATTTTAAGATTTTTCTTTATGTTATAGTTTTCTACTTCAACTTGTAGACCCCTTATCTTCACACCCTTTTTTTTTCACACTTCACACTATATTTCTTATTCTTTCTTTTTAGCTCTTTCATAATGAAATCTCTTTTAGGGTTTCTCATTTTCTACCTTCTTCAGCAAGTTTCCTCTACATCGAGCCACACACCACTGTATAGCTCATCAGATATCACAATTCCCTGCATCGAGCCATACAACATTAAATTCTATTTTAGAGATTTTTTTTTGTTCTCTCTTTCAAATCCTAAAATCTGATTGTGCATTTAATGTTCTCTTTTGATCCTTTGATCTGATTTTTATCTCAATCTTTTTTGCAATCTGTTCTGCTGTCTTCAAGATCAAATCTTCATATTTTGGTTGCTGAGGTAGTTGGACCAATTAACTCTCTGCTCTATTTGGTTTCCATTTGAAACCCTTGTTTACACTTCTCATAGTCGTTTCAAATCTCTACATTTGAATTTTGAACATCGATCTTCTCCTTCCACACCCTAATCTTGTGCTTTTCATTCACTGTCACAACTTTAAGTCACCACCATTTGATAAATGGTCTTCAAATGTCCATTTTTGATCTCCACTGACAGAAAATCACCATTGGATCAATCACCAAATAGTCTACGCCATCGATCTAACATATTGCTCCATCAGGGGGACATCCATTTTAGTCTCGTCGATGTCTACAACTCCCCCTGATATGGATCGTATGGACCCGCATGCCAATAGTCTTCCATGTTGTCACCACATCATTTGCAACATCGATGCAAAATGACATATCGAGCAATCGTTCATTGCCATCTATCAACCATTGTCATACTCAGGTCCCACATAGCACCTCATCACTTTGTCGGGGGGATGCCATCCCCAGTCCTACCAATGCACCTCCATCTTACCAATAAAGCTTATTGCTTCATTGGGGGAACATCCATCACAGTCCTACTGATGTGCCTATGTCACACCAATAACCTTCATTGTTGTATGGTCCCCACACCATCATGTCACCACATGTCATGTTTCACTAGTCGCTTTTTGCCTCATGTTATCCTGTCATTCGATCTCTATCTATACCTTTGATGCACATCATCTCACCTAGTCGGGTCTCACTACTGGTGTCCATTCTTCCATTTCCCTATTCACCATTATCGAAACTTCAAATATGCACAAGCATAGGATCAACATGGGAGAAATACGAAGCACGTACTAGAGCACATTTTGAACACTTTCATCATTTTGACTTCTCTTCTTCATTAATTTTCTCAAAAGCACTTGGAAACTCATCAAACCAACACATCTACTACACCATAAAGATAGCTCCATGTACTCACAACGTCTTAGCAGCATATCGGCTATACATGTACAATCTGCAACATACTAAACTATGTTGACATCAATGACAACATTAATGACAACACCACTAGACTAGCTCATCCTTGCAACAAAGCTTCCATACTCCACCTGTCATCCTTGTGTCTGCACCATCATGCCACGTGATTGCATCATCACCTTCCATGTCAGCATCTTTGAATCTCACATGCCATCGCTCCATCGTTGGGACACCTTTACCAATTCCACCAAAGCAAACATGTCACTCTGATGAGTGTTCCATCGCTAAGTTGTCAGAAATATGAACTGAAGAACCTCTTTGTCAAAGGTTGTGAAATTTTGAAAACCTGTGACATGGCGACAAATAGATATCAAGTTATCAAAGAGACGCCTCCCATTCTCTCACTGATCACACATTGTTACGTCGATACACCTTAAGAACACTGCCAACCTAGATGATGGGGTCGGTCACCTCTACAGGATGGATGACTTAAGTTATCACTTAAGTGACTTGCAACCTACTGTTGACAGTCAATGTGAAAATGGAAGATTTGTTCATGATGCCATGACTAAAAATGACCTAGGGTTTAATTGATAAACCCTAAAACACCTGAGAGCAAAAATAATACATTTTTGGGCACATCCTTTACTCTCTCGACCTGCAGAGCACATCACTAGAATGCTCTCAAAAAACCCATATCGAATTCGCTGCCCAATTTTCCATCAGATCCACTGGTCTCTCCTCCATCTTCTATCATCTCGCCAACAAACTCCTTGGCTTGATTTGCAGTTTGACATCAATGACAACTATATGCCTACAAAATTCTATTTTAGTATCAAGAACATTCCCATATCAAAACAATTAACAATAGGAATAATGGAAAATGTTGGCATCCTTTGAACAATGTCTTAGAAAATATTGAAGGCCCATTGGAGAAGTCCCAATAATCACATTATTATGCATTTTGAATGGTTCACATACTCGTAGCTAAAGCCATCTGATTACAATATGATAGTTTTACCATTTTCTCTTCATTCAAATCATAAACTCATAAATCTTGTTACTTTCCAGCTTCCATGACTACATTCCTTTGAGACATATCTGCCAACACATTGCAAATCAATACCAAAAAAAGATCTTACTTCTATTATGTTGGAATGGGCATTCATACGCTACTTCAAAGTGCTTATTTTAAGGTTGGAATTAAGAGCATTTTGTTAAAGGTTATGGAATTTGAGGTTGCACCTGTCAATTTCATCTTAAATTTTTCTAAAACAACCTACAACATATCAATTCCGTGCATACCCTTATCCCCATACCTCTTTTTAATGGGCTTTGCCTCACCTGTGATCATACTCATTAACATGACTTAGACCTCTTAGAGAAATCCCATCAGTTGGACCCTTAGCACCTGGAACAACCCTTATGATATCATTACGTTGGATAAGTTGACTACTTATCTCTATCTCTGAGGTCAAATTTCCAAGAAATCTGAATAATATTAGCCTGACATATTTTCAGATGAACAATATTAAATTGGTAGCTTCATATGCTTGGATAATGCTAATAAGAAATTTGTGGGATTTTAATTTGAGAAGAAATCATTTCACTGAGGCTAAGACCTATTTGAGCATACAACTCCAACATGCCCTGAAATGTTGACCATTATGGCCATCATCAACTGAGGGGTAAAAGGAATCTTCCCATTTCAATTTCTCAATTATGTATGGAGCAGGACCAAACATTATACTAATGCACATTCTAGTCCTTTTAGTATTTGTAACATCACAGTACTAAGTAAAAGAATCTCCCAAGTATGCACATTGTTGTACAATGGAAAAATACAAGGCATCAACTGTGGTAATTGTTTTTATCTTAGAGAAATTGTCTTGTTTGATCTGTCTCTTTTGGGTATGGGAATCCCACATTTGAGCTTATGCTTTAGGGTTCCTAAAATTTTGATATTTATGAGAAGACACAGACAAGCCTTACCTACCACAACAATTGTGTGGCGCATGTCGGGTCCCCTTATGGGCCCAACTAAAAAAAAATCATTTTCAAACAAGTTTTTACCCTGAATTGATCTGAGGCTACCTTTGAATGCTCCTGAGGTGAAAAAATGAATTGGTTAAACATCAAGATCCACTTTCTGGCATTTTATATTGTGAGCAAAATAGATCAAGTGGCCTCTAGAATCGCCCTAGAAAACTAGTCAAACAACCTCCTGAAGTCATGAAAATGCATAGGCATTTAGACATTTGAACCAAAAAATCAATGCTACAAATGGCTTGGAAAAACATATTTCAAGTTACAAGATATTCAATGCCAAAGTGGCTCACTCAAACTTTTCTACAACTGCACCTGTCAAAAACCAATCAGGGCTCACCAATTCACCATCTTGAAAAAATACCAAATCTTCTCCTGGTAAGTTGTCACTAGAAACACTAAATCATTTAGTTCCATTGAGTATGTGTGCAGGAGGTATTTCCTTCAATCCACATTCTTCACAAGATATTAAGGGTCAAATTTGACCTCCTTGAAACATTTTGGAAATGCAGATGTAAAAATAGAACAAACTGCATTTGCTTTTGACTTGGTAAAAATATCAAACTCGATCCTATGGCTTTGAAATTGGTCTAGGGAACATATGAATGTGAGGGGAATGTAGAGCACCAATATTTTTTCCATGATGATCATCCAATTGTGAAATATTAGTCTGAATAGGAGGCCACTTCGTAGGCTTGAGAGTTTGCAAACAACAAAACAGTCTGAGAACCCTCTAGCTTTGCTCTTCAAAACCCTATCAAAACTCATCACAGGAAGCTGAAATCAGACATACATGTTCACATATGTCAAATGAATACACTCACCAAGGGATTTGGCATGAAATCAAATGGGCTTTGAATTATGACCCTCCAAAGTAGGTCATAGGGGCAGATTTTTGAGGTGCGTTTCTGAGTGTGCAAAGCAAATTTTTCATCATGGGCACTTAAAATTTTGTAAAATTTTACAGTCCCAACACACCAGTAGTTTCAAAATCCATGAATACAACTTTTCCATTTTCATCACTGGATGCATCTTTATCTTCTTCTTTTGTAGAATATTCTTCTTCTTTTTATTTGTATAAAAACTTGTGTGATTTCTCTATTCTTTGAATCTTCTCTGAAAGGAATTCTTTCCATTATTTTGATCAACATTATTAGTATTCTTATGGGGACACTTAGCCATGAAATTTCCAACATCTCCATAATTAAAGCATTTGTAAGGTAATTTACCTTTGTACTTACCAGAACCTCTTTGTAGCTTTCTGACAAAATTTTCTTCTTTCGGATCTAATCCACAATTAGAATCTTGACCACCCTGCTTCATAGATCTCTAAAAGTTGCTTCTTTTCTTATAGAATCTTCATTATCAAATCTCATCTCAAATGTAGTTAATGTTCCATGAAGCTCAATAAATTTTAATGTATTCACATCTTTAGCTTCTTTTATAGTAGAAATTTTAGGATCAAACCTTCTAGGTAAGGATCTGAGTACCTTCTTTACAATAGTCTTCTCCCCCAAGGTTTCACCAAGACCTCGAATATGATTTACAATTTCTTCAACCCGAAGCATAAATATAGCAACGTTCTCATCTTCTTTCATCCATAGACCTTCAAACTAAGCTTTGTAATTCTGCAACTTTGCTTCTTTGACTTTGGCATCACCTTCATAGATAGTTTCCAATCTATCCCATATATCCTTTTTTGTTCTACAATCTATCACCTTTAAAAACTCGGTGTTAGTCAAACCACATAAAAGAGCATTTCTAGCCTTAGCATTGATTTCATAAGCCCTCTTTCTAATCTGATCCATAGGAGGGTTATCAAGAATTCCATACCCCTTTATAAAAAAAATTCATAAGTCCATACCTAAAGCCATCAAATATGACTCCATCCTGAATTTTCAAAAATGAAGATTAGATCCATCAAAAACTGATACTTTGTTTCCAGAAGAACTATCTTGTGCCATCCTAGATCTACCTTAAGTTGTTAGACTCTTTCAAAGGAACTTGGATATGAT
Organism: Sequoia sempervirens; assembly: GCA_007258455.2. Classification (NCBI taxonomy): domain Eukaryota; kingdom Viridiplantae; phylum Streptophyta; class Pinopsida; order Cupressales; family Cupressaceae; genus Sequoia; species Sequoia sempervirens. Next base: position 11,953 of record VDFB02022752.1, on the reverse strand, counting down.
ACTAATTGAAGGGCACACAATCTACTAAGAGGGGGATGAATTAGTAGATTAAAAATTTCAAAACAATTTTGAAAACCTTTCCAAATACTTAATATATTTTTAACATGAAGAGCATTGAACCAAAAGTAAACAATCATAGCACAACACTATTGAAAGTATGAGTATTTGGTGTTATCATTAATTTCAATAGGATTATGTTTGCGTTGTTATTGATGTATACCGCTAGTGATTGTTGGAAGTCTATTGATGGTTTAGAAGTTGTGGTGCTGCTTTCATTAGTTTCATTATGTTGTCATTAGTAAGTATTACTAGTTTCAACCTCTAGTGTTGCTTTCATAAGCATGTGTATGGTTGATTTGCTATGTTGCAGTTGGTTTAGTTGTGTTGAGGAGGTGTTCCAAATAATGAGAATGTGTTTGTGGTGCTTGGTTTCCAAGTGCTTTTGAGAAAACTTGAATAAAAGAGGAAACAGTGTGTTGTAGAGGTGTTCTAGCATACAAAGTGGTTTTTTGGTTTTGCGCCGCATTTCTTTTGTTTTGAAGATTTTCTTGTGCAGTTCAAATATATTGATAAGAGGTGTTCAATGGTGTTATATCTATAGTTTCTTGTTTTGGATCATTGTGCAGAGAAAGTTGTGTTCACCGATGTGTGAATTGTGTATTGCAGTGGTGTCTGGGAGAAATGGTTAAGCTCCACATTTCTCTGTAGTTTTTCTTTTGGTCTTGTAGTTCTATAAGTGTGTTGATAGGGTTCATATCTACCTTTGATTGAAATTTTTCATGGTTTGGTGCTTTGAAAGTTGATTTCTTGAGTTTCAGTGTGTGGAAGATTATCTGGGTGTACGGGATGAGTTTGTTCTTTAGGTGAAATTTGTTGTGAAGGAATTTTTTGGATTTCAAGTTGCTTGTGGAATATTATAGATTGTGTTCAAGTGATTTTTTTTTCTATGAGTTGTATCAAGATTAAATGAAGCGTGTACTTATCTATTTAATGGTGTTTACATGGGTTCGGTTGACCTTGGGTGTTTACACTAATTGTAGATTTGATTCACTGATTGTGGAAGCATGGTATGACATGTATGAGTGGATTTAGGTCCACGTTAAGGTGTGATGTGGTCTACCTTCATTCCTTTCCATTATGGGAATGTTTTGGTGCCAAACTAATTTGAGATTGCATGATTGAGGTGCATATATGACCTTGGAGAATGTTTTTAAGGTTGAAGAAGGTATAAATAAGTGTTATGTTGATGGAGGATTTGTGAGTAATGAGTATGATGCAAATTACAAAAGTGTGAAGTGTAAATTTGTGAAATGCAATGTGAGATTTAATGAGTTAGACTACTGGAAGAAGTGAGCAGAAGATGTCTACAATATTCATAAAGGCTTTGAATGTGTTGGTAATGTTGTGGTGGACTTTCCTGATGCATTGAGATGGATTTCTCACTATAACATTCTTCTTTTTTCTTCTTTTTATTTTGGTAGTGAGACTTTGGTAGTGATCCCTTCTTTCTTTTGGGTAGTGAATCATCCAGCAGTGAGCCTATTGTATTCAGTGTTGAAAATATTGTGAGCTAATCCTCACCGTGTTTTTTCTATTCTTAGTTTTTCCACATAAATTTGGTGTTCTATTGTGTATGATGTTGATGTTTTCAGTTTCTAGTATTTGCTTTCATGCTAAATCATTCTAAAAAATTAAAGGTTATTAAATTTGATGTGGGTCTGAATATTAATGAAGTTTTTTATTCTTTAATGAACAATTGATTCACCCCCCTCTCAGTTTTCTTGTGCATTCAACAAACACAAGATCACACACAACACCATATTTTTACGTGGAAACTTGAAAAGGGAAAAACCATGGTGAGAAGCTCTCATAAGAAAAAATATAATAATGAATCTTTAAAATATGAAGTAGGCACCAACCTACTAGAGAAACCAATCCCCAAATGTTTCAGTAGGCACCAACCTACCAAAAAAAAAATGGAAGATTTGAGATATGATACCACTCTCTTTTCTTCATGCCTCTACTATGACACAACTATACATATCACTAAGTACTTTCACTGTGATCAGTAATGGATGCACTCTATTACTCTCATAGATACATACTTGAACACACTGATCAAATGACCCTCATACTATTGATGATTCATAGATGCATATATACATGACACTACATTGACACTCTCTATGTCAGCTAAGGATCTGCACCAACCTAGACAACATAGGATGGACCTAAATTGAAATTACATGAAATGTGTAATAAAAGGGTCCAATCTTGCTACCAATAGCACTTGACATCTTGTGCCACTGAGGGAACCTTAAACAGGTCCTATCCTAACTCCACACTCTTGAAACCATTACCACATGCTTGTAGCCATTATTGCACTTGCCTCAAACTTAAAATATGTTGATGAGACTTCTAATACTTTAAACTCCTCACACACTAAGTTGTGCCACCAAAAACATAGGAAACCGATAGAACTAGTGTTGGCATACTTTCCTTCCAAACCACAAGACTACAACACATTTCTGAAAGAAATGCCACCCATATTAAGTAATCTCTTTGTCCAAAAGATATCCTCCCAAACCACCACAAAAATTTCTAGCTATATACCTAACATGGTATGATAAATACATGAACTATTTGAGAGTATTCATGCCACAACAAACATGATACAAGATATGATTGATTAGGCAACCTACACACTATCAGCCAAAACACTACTAGAACCTTTAGATTGTTGTCAATACTTGTACTTCTACAATCTTTCTTCAACTTTGACAACCTTCACATTTGACAACCTTGAGATCCTTTGATAACTACTGATAGAAACAATGACCTATTGACATTAGTTTGACATCAATGATAACCTATGCTCAAAATTATTTGATTAAAACATATACTTTCATTGTTTATATGATAGGTCATGACATATATGTTTTGAGTATATTCCCATAGTATAGTAGGCATGAGGGTTTTGTGTATATAATTAGATTGGAATTTTTGGGGACATATACACATTAAATGGGTCTGAATTTCTAACTTAAAATCATAAAAAATGTGCAAAATTTATTTTAAAATCCACGTAAATGTGCATGTATGGGATTTATTTTACAAATTAAATTTAGTTGTTTCTAATATGCTTTCATATCGATGGTTTGAATAGGAAAATGTGTTAGAAACTATTGCTTAAATTTCATTTTATTTAACTTTGTTTCAGATCTATGCATGAAATATAGGCAATGTGTCATTTGGAAACCCCCACATTTGATTTAAAATAACTAAGAAATCTACAAAGGTGTTAGGTTTTTTAAGTTGAAATTAATTGGTTGTAAAAATAGGGTTAAATCTAGCTCAAAATTTGGGAGAGTCAACGAAAACATGTTTTTTCTTTTTGTTTTAGCTCGTAATCACATCAAGAATCAGGTGCCTCACTAGGAATAAGCCCTCAATCACATGGCTTACTCATCCATTCACATGGATTACTCATCCCTTCACATGGCTTACTCAGCCCTTAGTCACAAAAAAACCTTGGACACTAAAATTTAGCTATGTAGCTTCTTGCTTGCAACACCTACTCACCTGGATGACTAGAGGCTAGCCGATAGGGGCTTAAGCCCTAATAACATTTTCTATAAATGCACCTGTAGGTTAAATTATAATAAATTTTATGTTACTAATCAGGTTTTGAAAATTTTATAGTCATTGGAAATTTAATTTAGATACTAATCTAGTGGTGAAGGTATTTTGTCAAAAAAAAAATCCAAATTTAAGGTATAAGAATTTAAAATTAGTCTTTTGTTTTGAAACTTCATTTTTCCATAATTTTTGCATTTTTTATCATTTTTCATTTGATTAAAAAAATATCAAAAAATCCAAAAAATCTATTTTTTCTATTTATTTTTCTATAGGATCAACTTATTTTCTATTTTTTACTAACTTTTGTGTGCAGGTATTTTCATGTTTCCAAGGATTCAATCTTACAAAATACTAGCTTAAGTGGTTTTGCATGGCATTTTTATGAAGATATTGATTATAGACATTTTATTTTTCTATGTGATTTGTCTTCTTTGTTTGTGCTCATATTGAAATCAAGCTAAAATTTACATTCACATTTTGATTTGAGATAACAATTTATGTGTGTCTTTCAAACCCCAAGCATAGTTACATATGCTCTCCTCTCACACCTTAGGGTGATCTTGAGGATAAAAAATAAGTGTTTACTTATTTTATTTTTATGGGGACTCGTTCGAGATTTCATCACACTAAGGGATGAACTCAACTCTAGTGTTCTAGCAAAGTATAAATAGTGGGGATGAATCAAAAGACACACCTCTTGGAGTTTTTTATTTTGTCATTCAAGCTAAGACCCCAAGAACTTTATACTTTGGGGAAGTGAAAGAGAAGGGTGGGTTACCCTATTCTCTTGACTATTTGAAATTTTTACACTTTAAACTTCATATATTAGGCCTCACATACCCTTGTGATATTTATAGGATTCCCTAGATAAGCCTTGTATAGTCTAGTTTTAGACCTTTTTTTCATTGCTTAGTGTGGTACAAGTTAAAATATCATGCTTGAAGTTACTCACCATACACCTTCCTGAGTAGAGATAGAAGCTCTTTGGGCAAGGTGTAAAAAAACTCCAAAGAAAGGGAAAAGGTGAGCCCTTGTGCAATTAGATCCCTATCTATTGACTCTTGAAAGATAAGTGCTTCACACTAGTCTTAAGGTATTTTATTGTGTGGGCCTCCACTAAGTTAACACACATTTCATTGAATAAATTTAAGCTTGTTATTATGTGTTCTTGTTTGAGTGTTGTATATACTAAGTTATTGTTTGTAAATCTTCACTACCAAGTTTGATTCAAGTCTAGTTTTAAATCCTTGTGTGTGTTTGAAAACTTTTTCCAATTGGTATCCTTTTGAAAGAAAAAAAATTGAAGCCAAACCTAGGATAGCCATTACTTAGTGAAACCATAATCCCACATCTCCCACATCAAACAATTCACATTGGTCAAACCTAATCACATCCCTAGACCTCAATCCATTGTCCACACTTTGACTTTTCCCATTATCCAACCATCCACAACATACCTTTGAGTGTAAGGTACACATCATTTATCACTCATCATATCCTTGGTAATAAATTTATTCATTTTTGAGTCACATCCAACAATCTTTGAGAACATTAGGATACCCTTGATCATCATATCATCATCATATTTAATCCATGTCATCCTTATAGTCCACACCCATAATCAATCCAAAACAATCCTTGGTCATAGTTGAAAGCATCACTTTTGGATATATTAATCAAAATCATTACCTTATTCTAACCTTTCGGGACTTTAATCATACTAAGGCCCATTGTTTAATCCTTGGAAACTATACACCAAACCATAGATTCTAAAATTCAATTCATAATCAAACCATCCTTAAGATCCAAGTGTGCAGACTTAAACTTTAATCCAAGCTTATTAAGTCAAATCCACATATTCCACATAGCCATATATTCCCACTTTTTAGGCCATCCTAATCATCCTAGTTATCCATCCAATTATTCCATCCAAATCATCTATTAAGTCCATTGAGGGTTATTCTTTGGATATAGTCACAATAAGTCAAAATAGTCCAAAATCCAGATCATCCCAAAGTTAAAGTCCAATAATCTCACTAAAATTATGGATCCATATGCCACACCAACATTCTAGGTTAAGTGATATTAACCTTTCAAACTTGTGTCATTTTTATGTCTTTATGTTTCTTGGAAAGTGTCTTAGGGGACATGAGAGAAATTGATTTAATATTGACATTATTGTAATTGTATTTTCAAGAGGAAATTTAATGTTGGTGGAGGTTACACATCACTAGAGTAGAAATTCTCCCTCCTAGGAATCCACATTGGGAATGTGAAAGGTCTTGAGTGGGGTTCCCAAGTTTGTAGGGAAATAGGTTTCCAATGGTGTTTCATCTAGAAGCTAAAAAGTCACTAGAGCATCTTAAATGACAAAAGATGAAGAGGCTATGGGTTAGGCACCCATTTTGGAGCCTTGTGCATTTTATTTAATATTTTATCATGAATCTTGGTATTCCAAGAGAGGGGTGTGGGTTTTTGCAAGTGGTTTTTACACCTCTTGTTTTAGTTTACCATTGAGGTTTTTCCTCCCACAAGTTCTATATATTGGAGCCATGAGATGGTAGTTTCATGTTGTATTATTTGCAGGTTTATGGAAGCATATGGATTTTTAGAGTTCACCAAGGAAGTGTATTATTGTGTATCTCTTTTTTTGAATATTAATAATATACTTGACCTCTTTTCTCATGTGGATTTTTTTCTAGAAAGGGTTTCCATGCAAATATGGTGTCATATATCAGAGCAATTTAATAGATTCCTTGTTTCAAATAATTAGAGTGGAGATGTTTGGGCCTCTTCATCATATATCTTGTCATGTAAGGGTTCAAATAATTGGCCTATGAAGTTTTCTTCTTATTTATTCTCTTTTTCTAAAAATCCTTTTTTCAAATTTCAACTAATGTGGCTCAAAGATCCCAATATTCATGAATTGATAGTTACCTAGTGGATAGAAGGTAATATTTCCTTTGGTACTAGTATGTATTCTTTCTTGAAGAGACTTAAATTTATTAAGTTCAAGCTAAATCAATGGAATCAAACCACTTTTGGAAATATCTTTAAAGAAAAAGACATGGCTCAAAATTAACCTGATATTGTTACTTCCCTTATCCAAGATTAGGGTTTGTCTAAGGAACTCTTGTTAGAGGAATTTTTTATCTCTAGAGAGCTTAATGAGTGGGAGCATAGGGAAAATATGTTTGGAAGAAGAAAAATAATAATTAATTAGTTTCAAGAAGGGGATTATAACTCTTCTTTTTCCATAATTTATTCAAAGAAAGGAGGATTGGAAATACTCTAAATTCTATTACTACTACTCAAGAGGGACCTCATATCTTCCTTCCATGATATCTCTGTGGAGGTTGATAGGAACTTCTCCACTTTTTTCATTGAGACTGGCTCTTGAAATTTGGATAGGGAAAGGAGTGTCTTGTCTTACATACCTTCCTTAGTCTCTGGAGAGATGAATGACCATATTATGCATCCTATATCCATTGATGAACTTGGGAAGGTGGTGTTCCAAATGAAGAAAGTAAATCTCTTGGTCTTGATGGTTTTTTAGTCAAATTCTTTCAAGAATTTTGGGACATTCTAAAATACAATATTTTGAAGGTGGTTCAAGAATCCTAGTGTAACAAGAAATGCTAAAGGCTATCAATTCTACCCTCCTAGCTTTGATTCTTAAGAAGTAGAATGTTACTTCCTTTGATTCCTTCAAAACCATTACTTTGCACAATATTACTTACAATATCATCACCAAACTCATTGTTGAACCATTTAAATAGGTGTTAGACTCTCTCATTTATGAATAATAAGATGGTTTTGTTAGAACATAGATATACTGAGGGGGTGAATCAGTATATCCCTCAAAACCAATTAATTTTAACTTATCCAACTTATCAATCAAAACATATAACTTCCTTAATCAAATAACACATGTAGAATAAAAAGCATAGAAACACAACACTAGAATTTACATGGAAACCCAACAAGGGAAAAGCAACAGTGAGAAAAGCTTCTTGGAGCTACTGTCCAAATCTAACCATACAAATGAATCAACAGTTACAATAGTTTTAAGGTCTTTAACCTAACGAAATTCATAACTCCTTGCTAAACACTTACATAGTGATTCTACAACCTCTGAGTACAAGTCTTTGAAGAACCAGATGAAAAACCACAACTGCAACACTTATGTTACCTCTAGCTAACTTCCTTTAGAACTTTTCACACCTCTTTGGCTTTGGCTCATCGCCTTTGGAACTCACACTTCCACTTTTACCTTCAACTAACTGCCTCCAACACTCGCACAATATGATCAGCTCACTGCCTTCCACATATCACTTAACCTCTTTTGCTTTTGGCTCACTTCCTCCAACATGAATTAAACACTTTTCTAAAAATTTGGACGCATTACTCTACTTTCAGTGCATTGTTGTCAGCAAATTACATTAATCGCACATTGAACACTTGTATAATTTGATCACACACTTGATCTTACATTGATACCATCTGCAAGCATCAAAAGGTTTCTCCTTGTCAAACATCCTGAAATGTATGAACATGAAATATGATAAGTAGGTGATAAGTAGGACCTATTTTGAATCTGTAAGCATCCCTATGTTGGTGCATGCCACAAAAACTTGGCACAAGTAACTTAAAACACTAAGTCAACCTAGCAAACACTTAACCCTTCAAATATTAATCTCTAGACCACAAGCGATACCAAAGAGGCAATATAGCAACACACGGATTGTATCACAAGAATCAAATGATATTCAGGAATATTTCCATGTCCTTTCACAACTTTATGCATCATTATGTTGGCGCAAGAAAATAGATACAAAACCAATATCTATAACAAACTTAGACAGTATAATCTTGAGATATAACTTTGACAGCTCAACTTGCGATACATATTAGCAACTAAAACTCGATGAGAGATAATCGATGAACATTATAAACACTCCCTTCAAACTACAAGACCTCAACATCAACTATGGATAAATGTGGAGCATTTCTTAGAAACTTCCATGATGGAAATTGTACAATCACCACTCTACTTACTCAAAAAACTTATGCGATAACATAAAAGATCTGAGAACTAGAAAATGCATGCTTCATACTTCATTCTACCTACTATTCAAACTGCAAGACTATATCTTAAAATTCAAATAAATGTGAAGCATTCTCCATATCCTTTTCTGAGCACTTTCCTAAGCCACTAACTGAGAGAGATTCTTCTATACAAATTACAGTAACAAACAGTGAATGCAACATCCACAAATTCATATACACATTCATGGGTAACATAAAACAACTATTGTAGCAAATCATGACAACCAACTTCATATATTATACTTAATTATCCTAATCACAGAACATGCAACAAACCACACACTTCCACCTTGTTGACAACATAGACAATCATCATCAGCAACCTCCAACCAAAAAACTCTCTATTTTTGACATCAATGACAACACCAACATACTTACAACATTCTCGCCTTTTGGCATTGATGGCAACACCAATGAGAGCAACACTAATGAGATATGCACTATCTATTCCTTGCTCTATCTTTACTCTATATCTCCCCCTTTAACATCAAGGATAAAGGGCCAATGGGCTTTAGTTGAGCTTTCCAAAACATACAAGCTTCCTCTATCTATATATCCTTCAAAATTCTTCTACTTGCTCCCCCTGAGAGGTAGCCTTCATCAATCCAAGGATAAAGATTATGTCTTGAATTACTCCCCCTGGACAGATGCACCAACTATGCATCTAGTTATAAGAAGGAGGGGAAAAACCCCTAGCTTATGTTTGAGATACTCAAAGGTATCCTTTGAAAGTGCCTTTGTGAAGATTTCAGCAATTTGTTACTTTGTGGGCACATACTCCAACCTTACTTCCTGATTATCAACTTTCTCTCTTAAGAAGTGATATCTAATAGATATGTGATTTTTTCTAGCATGCATCACCGAATTCTTTAAAATATTGATGGCACTTTTATTATCACACAAAATTGGAATAGGCTCATCATACACCACCTTGACGTCCTTAAAAAATTTCTTCATCCATAGCACTTGAGTACAATAGGATGTTGCAATAATATATTCTACTTTAGTTTTAGATAAGGACATTGTGTCCTGCTTCTTACTGAACCAAGAGACCAATATGTATCCCAAAAAGAAATCTCCATCACTAGTACTTCTTCTATCATCAACACTACCAATCCAATCAACATCAATGTATGTGTTTAAATAAAATTCATTACCCTTTCGATACCATAGTCCATAATCCAGAGTGCTCTTCAAATATCTAAAAATCCTCTTGACAACTTTAACATGTGTTTCTTTTGGATCAGCTTAAAATCTTGCATCCAAACAAAAGCTTGCATTATATCAAGCCTTGAAGTATTTAAGTACATTAGACCTCCAATCATAGACCTATACAAAGTCTTATCAGTCTTAGTTGATACATCATCCTTACTCAAATGGTAACCATTTACCATTGGAGTACTCACTAGTTTACAATCTTTCATACCAAACTTCTTTAGCACCTCCTTAACATACTTTGCTTGAGATATAAATATGTCTTTATTTGACTGTACAATTTGAATTCCAAGAAAGAATAACTTACCTAACATAGACATTACAAATTCCTTCTACATTTCTTCAAAAAACATCTTACACATTTCATCATTTCCTCCAAAAATTATATCATCAGCATATACCATAACAATTAGAAGTTTTCCATCCTCTACTTTAATGTATAAATTATTGTGTGTAGTACCTTTCTTGAATCCTTGCTAACATAGGCATTTTTCTAGCCTTGCATACCTATCCCTAGGGTCTTTCTTAAGACCATATAGAGCCTTCTTAAGTTTGCAAACCATTTTTGGATTTTATGATAGTTGAAATCCATTAGGTTGTTATGTGTATACTTCTTCTAATTCACCATTTAGGAAGGCATATTTCACATCCATTTGATAAAATTTGAAGTTCATGTGAACAAAAAATGCAAGAACCATTCTAATGGCCACCATTCTTGTCATTAGAGTAATTTTTTTCAAAGTCAATTCCTTCCACTTGTGAATATCCTTTACAAACCAATCTTGATTTATTTCTCACTTCTCCATCTTCATTCAATTTATTCCTAAACACCCATTTTGTTCCAATTACATTCTTGTTTATAGGACTTGGAACCAATTACCAATTATGATTCTTTTCAATTTGATTTATCTCTTCTTCCATAGCTTGAATCCATCCTTCATCTTTGCTAGAATCAACAAAAAAAATTGGCTCTATTCTTGAAAACAAATAAAAATTCAACTATTCATTTTCTTTTGCAAACATTATTCCTCTATGCACTCCTTCATTCTTATCTCCAATGATCTGATCTTCCGAATGATTCCTTTGAACATACTTGGCAGGAGTCTTAGGGACTTTCTCCTGATCTTCCTATTTTTAAGCAACCTCTTCTTCTTCCTTTGTGCAAGTAGATTCTTTAGTCTTGTAGTCTTCTTGCTCATGTGTGTTTTGATGAAAGTCTTCATCCACTCTAACATTTGCACTTTCAACCACCTTCCTCAATATTTTGTTATAGCACTTGTAGGCTTTTATTTTGGTTGAATAACTAAGAAATATTCCTTCATTTGATCTCGAATCAAACTTACCCAATCCTTCTTCATCTCTCCTGATGAAGCATTTGCTTCCAAAAATTATAAAATATTTGACAGTAGTCGGTCTCCCATACCAAAGCTCATATGGGGTTTTGGTGCTATCCACCCTTAGTTGATCTCTATTGATATTGTAGATAACAATATGGAATCCTTCCTTCCAATATACATCAAGAAATTTGGCTTCATTCAACATTGTTCTTTCCATCTCTTGAATAGTTCTATCTTTCTTTCTACCACTCCATTTTGTTGAGGAGTTCTAGCAACAAAATAATATCTTTTTATCCCATTCTCTTCACAGTATTCTTCAAATTCACTTGATGTAAACTCACCACCTCTATTAGATATTAGACACTTGATTCTAGCATTCATTTCATTCTCAACCATTGACTTAAAGATCTTGAATTTACTAAAATATTTTGATTTTTCTTTTAGGAATGCAACCCATTTCATTCTAGAGAAATCATCAATAAGTAACATGAAATACCTTTCACCTTGAAGACTATTTATTTTGGTTGGTCTGTGCAGATCAGTATGAATTAACTCCAAAGTTCTAGTAGTAGAATACTCTTTGGTCTTGAATTTTATTATTGTCTACTTTCCAATCTAACATTCTCTATACATGGTGCTTGTAGGCTTGACAA